>PVJO010025917.1:0-21308 GCA_004026905.1 Hystrix cristata
CTGACATACCCTCAGAGAGCACAGGAGGACTTTGGGAAGACAAGATGGTGGACATCCACCCAGAGAGCCCAGGAGGATCTTCGGCAGACAACATGGCGGACACATCCCCAGAGAGCCCAGGAGGACCCTGGGAAGCCAAGATGGCCGACACATCCCCAGAGGAGAAGATACCACTAGCAAAGATGGCACCTTCTGAGAACTCCCAGGCGCTCACTGGCTCATCTAATGAATACTAATGGAGCACTTGGGATGAGGGGGCCCTTGGAGGGCTTGAGGCATCTTCCCGTCATCCTAATGGGGGTGTGTGCCGGGTCACCCGGGCAACTCAGGAAGCCAGAGACGGCACAGACCAGACTCACACTTTTTATTGAAACGCCCAAGAGAACCATCCAGGGTCTGAGGAGAATGACTCTAGTTCTTTCCAGGGATGGCGCCCCCCAATGAGCTCTTTGGGCCACCACCTAGTGACCGTGTCATGTGTGAGATTAAGTTTCAGGTCACATAATTGCATGGTGTCGAGTCCACGTGAGATCTTGAACACGAAGCGAACAGACAGCAGGCAGGAGCCACCCTGTCTTGGAGGAGTCAGTGGATGACAGCAGAGACCCCAGGAGTCTCTCCAAGGAAGCGACATCCATGGAGAGACACGGATGGTCCTTCACAAACATCAGACGGAACGATCCTGCCACGACAGCTGGACTGTGTGGATCCGGCTTCCCGCGTGGCGAGAGAGTCCCTGAGTGGTGCTTTGACGTAGCGTCCCCAGAACAGAGTACAGACACCCGCAAAACCAACAGAAATAGCTTGGCCATGTTCCCAGCTGGGCTGCGTGTCCTTTGGAAAAACCATTGGGAAAATTATTGCCTTTTTAAAAAAATTACTACATGTTTGCAGCACATAGTGATTACATTCATTGTGGGGAAGTTCTTGCCGGGACAGAATGGACCTTAATTTTTTTTATCTTCTCCCCCCACCATCTCTTGGCCCCCTTCTCTTTTGCAAAAGACCCCTCTCACTGTTTCCTATTATCTTTTATTTCGCTCTTCGTTTACACTTTGGGTTTCTCTTATAAGAGAGATCATGAGATGCTGAAGCTTGTGTATCTGATTTGTTTCAATTAACTTTATGGTCTCAAGGTGCGTGCATTTTCCTATGAATGCTGCAAGTGTGTCCTTCTTTATGGCTGCGTAGTACTCCACGGCATGTAAACACCACATTTTCTTTATCCATTCATGTGTTGATGGGCATAGAGGCTGCTGCTGTGACTTAACTAATATGAGTTGTGCTGCTCTAAACATGGCTGTGCGTGTGTCACCATAATATGTTAACTTATAAGTCTTTCGGGAAGATAACTAGAAAGGCAATAGCTGGGTGAAATGGAATTTCTAGCTGTGGTTTTTTGAGGACTCTGCATACTGATTTCCACAGGGGTTGCACCAGTTTACATTCCCACCGCGGTACGAAGGGCCCCTTTTCCCCCTTGGCCTCACCAGCATTCGTTGTAACTCAGTTTTTCGATGATGGCCGTTCTTTCTGGGGTGAGAGAGAATCTTAGTGTTGTTTTAATTTACATTTCTCTGATGGCCGGGGATTTGTCAAATACACTTTTCATGTATCGCGTTCGCCTTGGGCAACCTTTCCTCATCTTGAAAGGGAGGCGTTGAGTCGGAAGACCTCCCAGATGCAAAATGCGACCTGCAGGGTTTCTTATGTGTTATGTGTGGGGCAGACTTAGCAGCCCGACCGTGCTGCGCATCTTCCCCCTTTAATATTGTTAGTCATGGAAGATCTGCAGCTATCTAGCATCCTTGCAGCCTGGGTTCTGTCTCAGATGGTCTAAATCTATTTTTTTTTTTTTGAGACAGGGTTTCGCTCTGTAGTCCAGGCTGGCCTCAGACTCACGGCAATCCTCCTGCCTCAGCCTCCCGAGTGCTGGGATGACAGGTCTGTACCACCTTGCAGTGAGCTCACAGCATTTACACTGAGCTCTATCCCCGGACGCCTTTTTGAGACAGGGTCTCACTGACTTGCTAAACTGCCCAGAGTGGGCTAGAACTTGTGATTTTCCCTGCCTCAGCCTCCCAGAGTGCTGGATTAGGTGTTTGCCACCGCGCATGGCTCAGAATCAGTGTTTAAATTGCACATAGAGGTTGGTGGTTGTCCTTCAACTCTGTATGAAGTGGGAAGAGAAGTCAAGAGAGACGGAGGAAAAGAGAGAAGGGAGAGGAAGAGAGGGAGGAGGAGGAACAGAAGGGGGTAGGGGGAGATGGAGGATATGGAGGAGGAGATGGAGGAGGAGATAGAGGAGGAGATGGAGGAGGAGGAGATGGAGAAGGCAGAGATGCAGGAGGAGGAGGAGATGCAGGAGGAGATGGAGGAGGAGGAGATGGAGAAGGCAGAGATGCAGGAGGAGGAGGAGATGCAGGAGGAGATGGAGGAGGAGGAGATGGAGAAGGCAGAGATGCAGGAGGAGGAGGAAGACCAAATCCTATGTAGACGTCACCCAAGTGTCCATACTGTTTTCTCCTCCGCCGTAGGAGAGAAAGAAAAGAATTCCTGGTGATGTGGTCGTATGTGGACTCTAAACAGTCGGTCCCTTAGACACGGAGAGTGGAACATTAGTGGTCGCAAGGGATTGGGGGATGGAGGGTGTTTCGAAGGAGCTTGGTGGAAGGATTTCACTAAGACAGGATGCAGAGCCCCCACACATCCATTGCGCGACACGGGTCCTGTGGCCGTGTACTCCGATTTTTCAAAGTTGCCGAGAGAACAGATGATTTTGGAGGGGTGGTTGAGACAGGGCTTCACTGAGCAGTCCAGGCCGACCTTGAACTGACTATGTAGCCACGACTGGCCTTGAGCGCCTAGTGACCCTCCTGCCTCAGCCTCCCGCGTGCTGGGTCACAGAAGTGCACCACCACGATCGGCCGAGAATAGATTTTAAATGCTCATCCAACAAGTGAAAAGCGCGGGTGAGATGTTCATGCTGTCAGTCTGTAATCGTCCCGTAATGCGCATATGAAGACATCCCGTCACATCCCATCCATGTGCATGGGAATTATTAGTCCACTACAAATTAAGTAAAAAGGAAGGAAAACAAAAGCAGGGTCCAAACAAAGTTTTGGCCCGAAGTTAAACATTAGTCCAAGGAAACAGGTCTGTAAAGTCCCAGCAGGGGGAGCCTGGGGACTGAGGATTCTCGGGCTCCGCCGGGCGAGAGGCCCTCTGGGCGATGGAAGCACAAGGGTGCCCACACTTGGACGGTAACACCATCCCATCGCCTGTGAATTCATGCGGTCAGTGTGGGCTTGTGCTGTTGGCCAGGACACCAAGCCGGGGGGCAGTTGGGGGTGGAGACTCTATGGCGATCACTATCATCTATCGGACTCAGCCTCCCTTCCAGCGTGAGGGAGCTTGTTCCTTTCAGTTGTGAGGAGGAAGACTCCAGTGTGGCCCCACAGCCAAGATGACGGGAGCCGACGAGTCGCCCTCATCCTGCTGGGCTGCTTCCTCTGCCGCCTTGGCGCCCTGCTTACACCTGACGCGCTGGCTGAGTTTTGAAGAAGGGTTGAGAGTGGGGCAGAAGGGGACGTGCGGGCTTGGAGCTCAGCCTCCCACGTGTCCGAGGCCGACGCACAGGCCGTTTCTTCGTGGCTTGCTCCGTCAAGAGCTCCGGTCCCAACATGCTGGTTGGGTCTCCCCGGATTCCTTCGGCTCTTCATGTTTTTCGTACTGCGTCTTCCTCACCCTCCACAGGACCTCTTGAACCAGCCCTTATCAGACACGCTGCTCCTGAACTCCCCAGCTGAGCAAGCAGGGCTCCACAGGCATGATCAAAATATGTGGTGAATTCTAATTTTTAAAAAAAATTATTACAGTCAAAGACACATGGCCACAAATCTCCCTCAAAATCTGCTCCTGTCTGTGCACACGCTCATCCCACATCCTGGCGGCTTTCTACAGCAGCTCTGGAGTCCTCCCTCCTGGGGTCTTTAGCTGCTCAGTCCCGGATGGCTCCATGTCCCAAATGGACTCAAAATGTTGACCTTTCCTGGTCATTTTGACCTTGGGGAAGAGCCAGGAGTCGCACGGTGCCAGATCCGGTGACTGAGGTGGACGAGGACACGGCGTCGTGTGTTTACAAGCCGCCTTTCTGCTGGACGGTGCACGGCGGCAGCAGTCACCGTGTTTTTGATCACACTGGTGCAGACCCTCAGGAGGGAGCACTCCGGAGCTGCTGCAGAGAGCGGCCAGGACGTGGGACGAGTGTGTGCAAAGCCAGGAGAGGATTCGCATGAGGATTAATAGCAATGTGTCTTTACTGTAAGTTTTTAAAAATAGTCACTGTGTATTTCCATCATACCTTATATGTGATTGAAAATTCATTGAGCAATAAGATTGAATATTGATTCACAGATATTTCATGTCCCGTATCCTCAAACAGTTGAAAATTCACCGGAATCTGAATGAATACACCAAGACTCCCAGGTACCTTCTTGCAACTCCACCTGATGGTTAGATCTCATGTAACACTTCTTCTTTTCTTCTTCAATTCTATCCATTCTTCTGGGTGTTGCTCAACAGTGTCCTATACCTAGTATTTTATCACAAGCTTCGTGTTACTTTGCATCCTATCACCGTGAAACCAAAACAGGTGGAGAAAATGACGTAAAGGAAGAAGCATTTATTTGGGCTTCAGATTTGAGCCCCTGCTCACGTGGCCCCAGTGCTGTGGCGGGGCAGGAACAATATGGCGGAAGGTTGTGGTGGAGGGAATCTGCTCCCCTCATGGGGGCCGGGAAGGAGAAAGAGAACCACAGAAAAAGGGACCAGGGAGGAGATACAGACCCCAAGTTCATGCCTGCATGAGCAACCCTGTTCAACTGAACCCCACTTACCCGTAACCCGTTCAGTTATGAACTCATCATAGATTAACCCTTTCATCAGTGATGTTAATCCCATCTCCATCCAACCGCTTCCCTAAATCCCACGAGCGAGGTTTTGAGTGACATTTTAGATGCAAACCATAATAAGCTTGAGTTTTATTTACTTATTTAAACATAAAACTCATCTTCCAGGACTCCATCTTCTGAAAGTCTCACAAATTTTATTACAGTGTTTGTTTGGTATTGTGATTGAGTTTCTGTCATTATTATTTCTTTCCTATAATGATTTGTTTTCTATATTTGTATGTTTATTGTCTCTTCCAAGGAATAGCTTCATGTTTTTCTTTCCAGCATTAGTCGTAGGAATTAATTTGATTTGTGTTCTCTGGTGCTGGGGATTGAACTCAGGGACTCACGTGTGCTAGCAAGTGCTCTACCAATTGAGCTACATGCCTGGCCCTAGTAGAGGGAATACTTAACACGGCACTGAAGCGTGTTTGGCGGGAATGCTGAGGGCCCTCTAATGTGTGGCAGGAACATTGTCCAACCACACAAATTGTGTTCAAGTGTGTAAAGGTTTTGGGTGGCTTTTGTTGGTGAAAGGCCAACATGCTGGGAATGTAGTGATATTTCATACACATTTCCACGGAGAGGATTTGGGGCTTTGCTCTTCTAGTTTTATGGAGTATTATGGTTTACATCTAAGATGCCCCCCAAAAGTCTCCTGTGTGTGCAAGGTGACTGGATGAGGGACGCTGTGCTCATTAGTGATGTTATCATGGACGAGTTCCTGGCTGACTGTGCTACAGGAGCTGGGCCTGGTTGGAGGAGGTCACTGGGGTGTGACCTGGAAGCGTGCATTCTCATTCCGACTCCTCCCTCATCTCTCTGCTTCCTGGCTGCCATGATGTGAGCATCTTCCCTCCTCCACGTCTGTCTGCCATGATGTTCCTGCCTTGGAGCAGCCAGCATGGACTGGACCCTCTGAGACCGTGAGTCACTCAGGCCATCTCTCTCTCTCTCCCTCTCTCTTTCTTTCTCTGTCTCTGTCTCTCTCTCTCTTGCTCACTGACTTGCTCTCACACTCTCTGCTTCCTGGCTGCCATGATGTGAGCATCGTTCCTTCTCCTCCCCCATCCGCCATGATGTTTCTGCCTTGGAGCCAGCTGACCATGGACTGCACCCTCTGAAGCTGTAAGTCAACCAAACTTGTCCCCCTTTATGTTGTGGGTGTTGACTGTTTTGTCCCAACAATAGGAAAGTTGGCTATTACACAGCTGAGGAACTTCCATTGAATGTAAAAGCTACTGTTTATACTCTGCTGGTTTTCCAAGCTCCCAAGGCAAAATGTAGACTCTATGAAATCATAACATTCATGACTCTCCATTTCCAGCCTCTTCCTTAATTTCCTGCTCACTGGATGCCTTTGGAGAATATTTGTGCATTTAAACAGAATTTATAGCTGACTTAGCAGAAGGTCGATTCCAGGCGATGGGCCAGATGCAATCCTGGGCTTTCCTGGGGGTTCTTTTGGAAGGCACATATTTGCACCAAATAGCTGACTGGACTTCTTCCTGTTCCCTCATGCTGAGCACAGAGCTCACATTTCCAGCCCTTTTGACCCTCAAATGAGCCTGCTGTTCTCTGGAGACCATTTTTTCCAGCGTTCACAATAGCTTTGAGCTGGTTAAGATGATGGGAACAGGCAATTGGCCTTTTTTCATGGCTTTCTCTTTGTTTGCAATCGCACTCTGTAGGGAAAGAGGGACACTCCAGGTGGCATTTATAGAAATACACAGTCTGTTCATTCAGAGGAAAATCCGCTGCAAGAACATCTCCAGATAAGGATGATACAAGTATGCAAGAGGCCACCTGCTGTAGATGGCAGAGAAGAACAGACATATTAAAGAGGGGCTGCCATCACCTCTGTTTGCTGAATAGCAGCACAAATTTATGGTGAACAGTCAGGATGCCAGTAAGATCAGACTCCGGGATGCCTGCTCCTCACCTGCACCCACAGGTAGCAGTTGTGGGTGTACTGGGGGTTGTCGTCAGGCTACTGAAGGAAATATTAGGTCCTCCTGTAACAATTCAGGGAGCCAGCCCGGTAACAGGGCCACAAGTCCACATGAGAGTGCACAAAAAGAAAGTGGTAGAAGCCACAGTGTCAGCTTCACTGGTGTGAGTGTTAAGCTTGATTGTGTCTACTTGATTGTCTTTGGGATCCACCCGGGGATTGGTGGAGCTCACTTCTGGGTGTGTCTGGATGGGTCATGGAGGTGTGACCTTGGGGACTCTATTTGGTCGCTGGCTCCTTCCTTCATGGCACTGTTTCCCTGCTCTGCCTCCCCACCACCATGAACTAAGCGGCTTTGTTCCACCATGCCCTTCCGCCATGCTGTTTCTGTCTTGGAGCCAGCCAGCCATGGACTGAATCCTTGAAACCGTGAAGCAAATCAAGCCGCTCTGCCTTTAACTTCTGAGTGCTGGGTATTGTGTCTCAGCAATGGGAAATCTGACTGGTACAGCTGCTGTCTTCCTTTTGTTTTTATTTTTTTAATTCAAATGGGTCCTTGAGCCCTAAACCTTTGTGCTGACCCACAGGGGCTAACGTTCCAGCTGTGACTCTGAGGATTTCTGTCTGGTCGGCAGCCACGGCTGTATCTCACCCAAGTCCAGCCACGTTCTCAATCAGAGCTCTGGCCACGTGGGCCACAGCTGCCCTCTACACTTCTGTGGAACAGACACAAGAGAGGCACCCTCAGAGGCTGTCATGCGATGAGAGAAGACAGAGATGCTCAGTCAGTGGCCGCTGTCACTAAGGAGTCTTTCCACTACACCCGTACAATTCCCACTGACACCCAAGCAGCCCGTGTGAACTGTGACAGGGATTCCTGTGTTTATGTCGGGGAAGGTGGTTCACATTCATGATCCCTACACACAGGAGCCGAAAATGCTTGTCCTCACCAAGCCTGAATATTTACGCATGAAGCCACTTCGTCCCTGATCACCCCACACCACAAACACCCAAGATGTCCATCCACAGGGGAATGGATTAATAAATGGGGATCATCCTGTGTCTGTTCACCTTCCATCCCACTGGCAAAGTACCCAAGAAAGTGAGGATACGTTTATTTGCAGTCATGGATCCAGGTTTTGGTCCAGAGTAGGTTGGATCCGCTTCTGGGGCAGTTGTGAGGCAGAAACATGGCAGCGGGAGAGTGCGGAAGAGGAAGCTGCTCACCTCATGGTGGACAGGAAGTGGGGGAGGGAGAGAGAGAGTCAATTTGTCACCCTCCACTCTACCCAAGTGATGTGAGATCGCCCTGATAGCTGAGGACATTTCTCACCTTCCTTCTCCGTCTTGTCTTCAGCAAGAATCCCATTAGGTCGATTTGGCTGGAATCACTCTCACCCCCGACATCTCCCCTTAGTAGCTTCCCATCCACCGACCTGCTTGTCTGTAAATTCCTGGCTAAAAATACCCGACTTGCTCATGTTGCTTTCAACTACAGAGGTCCTAATGCCTGTCTCCACAGTCCTGAATAAAATCCTCATTACTGTGCTTTAATAAGTGCCACCAAATGCCTTTTTCTGGGCCGTCACACAGCAGGCCTGATTTAGGTGCTGAAAATACAGCCAGGGGAATCTGGCCTGTTTGCTTCCTGCTCAAAGAATATTCCCACCCACACAGACACCTGGGCTTGTCTGCACCCTGCGGGGAGCCGGAGGCGCCCACCTGCTCCTGGATGGAGGAAATCCCCATCTGCTGGACGAGGCCAGACGAATTCTGGAAACCAGACTCCCAGTTTCCAGTGAGAATATTCCACACTGTGCCCCGGAGAGGTGGGAGGCAGGATTTCCAGGTGGGGCGTCCAACTCCAGGGGCTCGGAGGGAATAACTCTTGGGGAGAGGAAGTGGAAACAAAGAGAGAGGCGTGGGCTGAGGATTAGACATAATCGGCAGCCTCTTTCCCCTCAAAGCATTCAAGGCTTGGGAGGCCACTAAAGGAAGAAAGTAGCACGGAAACACCTATTCACCCGGGAATGACCCCAGCAGGGTTTCAGGGCTGCAGACAAAGGGAGGATTTTTATTCCGCTCCCAGCTATATGATTTAAATTTGTTGCATTAATTACTGTGTTGATTGGGCTTGGCGATGAGGCCAGGGTGGAAATTAAAAAGTGGTTTGCTAATATGCAGGGAGAAAATGACACAGCCACAAATACACAAAACAACTAATGCCGTGGTGTGGCGTAAAGAAAACTGTCTGCATCATTGGTGGGAATGTGAACTAGTACAATCACACTGGAAATCAGTGTGGGGATTCCTCAAAAAAACAAAATCAGAAATTGCATTTGATCCAGCTCTTACCCTTCTATGTATCTTGCTAAAAGACTTGAAGACATCATATCACAGTGATCCACACACACCCGTGTTTATAGCAGCGCAGCTCACGATACCTAAGACTCGGAAGCAGCCCGTATGCCCATCGGCAGATGGATGGATAAAGAAAATGTGGTGTTTACACACAGTGGAGTACTACTCTGCCACGAAGAAGGATAAACTTGAATCACTTGTGGGAAAATGGATGCACCTTGAAACCATAACGCTAAGTGAGATAAATCAGGCACACAAGCTTCAGTATCACATTGTTTCTCTTACATGAGAAACCCCAAGAATAAATAAACAGCAAAATAAAACATAGTTGATAGGTAATAGGGGGACTGATTTTTCTCAAATGGGAAGGGGACCAACAGATGGAGGGAAAAGGAGGGAAGGTAAAGAAATGAGAGGAAAAAGGAATTAAGATATGTGATGTGAATGTGCCAACTCCACACAAGGAATATATTCATCCTATCCCACAAATACACATTAATAAAAAATTTAAAGAAATGATGGAAAATGTATAAGATATCAAAGTGGGAGAAACTATTTTGCTGTCCAGTTTATAAAATAAAAATGGAAATTCAGATCACCATGTCTTCATGGTGAAAAGGGGCAAGACTTTGCAAGTTTGTCATCAAATCTGGTTACCTGAAGTGGCTCCCAGGGGATGGAGATAGAGTTAAATTTTGTGTCTGGGTTTAACTTTAGCAGAGCTGGGCCGAGTGGATCTTCCCAGAAACAGTCTTTTGGTTTAAGCAAATAGTAATTGTTCATTCAATGCCTGCCATATGCAATGGATGATTTCAGCACACAGAGGTGGAAATATGACTAAATATAGGCGAATTGGAGCAGAGTTTGGTGAGTGCCTCATCCTGTAGCAGACATGTAAACACACAACTAGAATGTAGCACGGTGTGCACTGTGGTAGCGATAAGTGCGTGCCACGGGAGGGACGGAGAAGAAAATACAACTGCTATTCGACCTGGGGGTGGGGAGTGCGGGTCAAGGAAGACTCTGCCTGGAGAGCAAGTCTTGAGTTAGATTTGAAGGTGGGTGTGATCAGTCTTAGTTTCATTGGTGGCCGCTTCACTGGGGGGCAGAAATGCTTTCTGGAGACACGTGCTCTTTCTAACTGTTATTGATGAATTACACTTTTCTCTATTTATGGCGTGCAACACGGTGTGGAGGACTACAGCTGGCCAATTAACACTTTCATCAGCACAGGTATTTACCTTTCTGTGATGGCACCTGGAATTTCCTCTTTTGGTGAAACTCCATGTATGGTAATCAGTTATTAACTATTCCTATCACGCCACGAAATTGATTTCAAAAAAGGAGAAAAACGGGAATAAAAGGAAAGAATGAACGTTAACCATGATATCAGAAGCTTTATACTCTTCGGTGTTCGTTCATTTCTTTTGTTTTGTTTCTTGAGACAGTGGCTTGCCACACAGTTCAGGCTGGCCTCACCCTCGTGGCGATCCTCCTGCCTCAGCCTCCCGAGTGCTGGGGTAACATGCGTGCACTCTCACACCAGACCGAGGGCTTCGGTCTTCCTGAAGATGAGGGCAAAGACCAGATTTGAACATTGCGTGATAAAGGGAAACACTTAGAGACATTTTCTAGAGGGCCGCTGAGACTCCTAAATGTCCAGTAATTCACCAAACACCGCAGAGCTGGCCCGGCGCCGCTCTGCTCAGTGCACCCTCCTTACACAAGGAGTTTGGACCTTGATTAACTCCTCACAAGTGGGAAATGTGCTAAGTGGAAATGTCTTCCGCACGCCTAACCCACCGACCGCCAGCAGTTCAGACTCTCCAGCATCAGACAAGACTGACTTCGGCGGATCCCTGAGCAGGCGTGAAGCGGGCAGAAACCAGAGTCCTGCGTCTATCTGGTCCGTGTGTCGGTAGAAAACAAAAAACCGACAAATCAAGCTCATGGCTTCAATTGCTCCTGGAGATTCAAGCGTGTTTGGTTTTTCCCAAGAAATGAGCAACTTCACTTTACCAGATTTCAGCTAGAATTGGGCGTTGTAGGAATCGGCTTCCCGTTAAAACAAAACGCCTGCGAGAGTCAAGCTTAGAAGGGAGAAGGAGTCTTTTGGGCAACAGCTTCAATCCACGATCAGTCGCTTAGGGCAGGACACCATGGCGGGGCGCGTGTGCTAGCAGGAAACTGCTCAACTTGTCGTCAGGAACCAAAAGGAGAGACAGAGAAAGAGAGAGAAACAGAGAGAGATAGACAGAGACAGAGAGACAGAGAGACAGAGACAGAGAGAGACAGAGCCAGACAGACAAAGAGGGACAAAGAGACAGAGAGAGACAGAGGGACAGAGACAGAGAGACAGAGAGAGACAGAGAGACAGAGACAGAGAGAGGTAGACACACAGAGAGACAGAGAGAGACAGAGGGACAGAGACAGATAGAGAGAGGCAGACAGAAAGACAGAGAGAGACAGAGCCAGAGAGACAAAGAGGGACAAAGAGACAGAGAGAGACAGAGCCAGAGAGACAAAGAGGGACAAAGAGACAGAGGGACAGAGACAGAGAGAGAGACAGAGAAAGTCAGAGCTGGGAGTCCTAATATACCTTTCAAGGCCACACCCCCAATGACCTCACTTCCTCCATCAGGCTCCGCCTTTTAAAGGGTCCACCACCTCCCGGTAGCACCAAGGTGAGACCAAGCATCCACCACGTGAGCCGCCACGTGACACAGCAGATGCAGAGATGCCCCGTGCTGATCCTGCTGACCTGCTTTCTCCTCTTTCCTCCTCCCAGCTGGCTCTTCTTTCTAAATGCTGACGTTACCGGCTGTCATCTCTCCCCCACCAGGATGTTTCCAGCACTCCCGATCAGCTTCCGGGTTTATAAAATTCAGCTCTCACTTTATACTTCTTTTGCATAGAGAGAAGCACCTTTTGCCTTGACAAGTGACAGATTTGTTCACTACAGAACTGCACATTTGAGGGAAAAAATGACCAGGAACGAGCTCTGTCTTGGAGACCAGCAGGCAGCTGCACACCAGACCTCCCTTCTCTGTCTCTGTGGGGGAAGACCTTGATGATTTCCACAGCTGAGCCTCTTCTCCACATTTGGTATTCAAAACCTGATGTGCAAAAGCGATACGTGTAAACGCACCTGAAAAATATTAATATAAATGGTTTCTGGGCTGACAGCAAAACCAGGCTCCAAATGAAAAACAAAAGCTAGAAATTCTGTTCCAGCTATTTCCCTTGTGGGCATCTTCCTGAAAGATTTAAAGACATCATATTTCAGTGACCCCCAGACACCCATGTTTACAGCAGCACAACTCACTATAGCTAGGTCTTGGAAGCAGCCTGTATATTCACCAGCAGATGAATGGATAAAGAAAACGTGTTTGCATGCAATAGAATACTACTCTGCCACGAAGAAGGAAAAGAAGGAAGTTGTGTTCTGTACATGAACCAATTTCCCACAAACAATGTGATCATTATGTACTGCTAATATGAACATGAAAAATGATAAAAATAAGAAATTGAAAAACTCACAATTTTATACTAGAAGCACTTTTGAGGCCTTTAAAAGTCACTATTGACATTTCAACTGGCCAGGAGGAGAAAAGCAAAAATAAAGATATGCTCAGCCTTGCGGGGAGTCCAGGGTGGTCGTTCTAGTGTTTCTCATACGGCTGGATTTTTGTGACCCCAGAAGGAACGATTGGTAGGGAGATTCGATCCTACCACGAGTTGACTCACTCAGCAGTGAGTTATTTTATAGTTAATGTTTCATGTGCCCAGAAATGGCCAATGGTTCTACGTACAAGGACAGAATACATTGTTCACGGAAATGGGATTGTGTAGTGTTGATGGTGAGTACAATTCCTTCGTTAAAGTAAAAGGCTGCTATAGCTAAATGACAGGGAGAGTGTGTCTCCTAGGTAGAGTCTACAGGTGTTGCCCATGTTGCATCTCTGTTGGGACACGTGGCTTTCTGGGGGTCACTGGTTGTCCTGTCTTCCAAGAGGTCTTCCTCCATCTCCGTCTCTTCCTTCTGCCTCTGTCTGTATTGCTTTCTCCATCTGGGATGCCCTGTCTTCCTCCTGGGAACTGCTCAGATAGTCTGGTCTTCCTCATTGCTCTGGTCGGGCCTCTGCCTCGGTTTCTCCATTGAACGGTGACTCTCTGGTGACCTCCATCTTAGTCCGTCTCCTCCCACTGGGCAGCCTGATATTCGTGCTCATGGAAACCATGCAGATTCAGACACTGGTACCTTGATGCATCGTGAAGGGCCGTTCCCTCCTTTCTGCATGATGCCAGGTCTTGCTTGAGAAGACGCTGGCTTGAGCAGTAATGGGGGCAGTTACGGACACTGGGGTCTGGGGGGCTGCCGGGACATTCGATCCTCTGGACAATGTCACAGTCGGGGAAGGTCTCTCTGCTGTAGTTTATATGCGTCATGACTTGGTCCTCTTTCCAATTTAGCTGGCCTTTTTTCCAACTTTGATTTCTATTAGTGCTTGTTTGCAGTACATTATTTTTACTTTCTCTTCCTTTGCCTTCTGTCTCCCCTCATCCGCGGACCCCTTCCCATTTCCGCGAAGTCCATTTCTCCATTTCCCAGCATCTGTCTTTTAGTTTTAAAAACTGTTTTTGTGCTGAACACGCGCAGACTCTCTTCACATCTTCCTTCTCTGAACAAGTCAGCGAAACAACTATTTCCACAGCCCCTGCATTGCGTGACGTGTTACAAGCTCGCTGGAGACGATTTGGAGGATGCAGAAGGACGTGTGTGGGTCACGTGCAAATATGACATCGTGCTGTGTAAGGAACCGGAGCGTCTGTATATTTGGACACAGCTACGTCTATGTTTAGGAAACACGACGGGGGCTGTCCTCACACCACAAGGCTTGAGTGTCTGCTGCTGCCACTTGTAGCTTTTGACTCTGTTTCTGCCGGAAACGATTTCCTGTTGTAGAGATAGCTCAGTATCTCACAGACAGATCCGCTGAGCTCAGCTGAGTTTCATACCTGAAGAAATGGAAAGAGATACGAAAGCAAACCTGCAGGGAGAGAGAGAGACAGACAGATGCGCTCTGGTATCTACACGGTCCTGAAGGAAAATCACCAGTGATACCACAAAAAGGCCGTTTTTGCTCCTGATGGGTGCAGAGGACCTCAGTACTTGACAGCTGATGCTGTCTAATTTTAGCAAAGAAAACTCGATTTCTTGTGCATCTTGCTGTAACATTTTAGCAACTCTTGCACACCAAGACCCAACGTCTTAGCAGCCTTTGCCCGGTGAAGGCCTGACATCAGGGTCTAACGGCAATATGCAAACACAGCAGGCACATCTCCTCGGTGAAGAATGCTGCACACACACCGTCAGCCTGAATTCTCAGGCAACCAAGAGAATTCTCTGAAGTCTCGTGAGACACACGTAAGGCGCTCAGAGAATTAATCTGGGGAACACACATTCCGATCCATCTTCCAGCAGAGTCAGAGGCTGGCTTCGTTTCAGTTTCCCTGACTGTGAAGTGAGCATCGTGCTGTAAGGTTTCTTAGCAAGCTGGGACAAAAGCCACATTCTGTAGAGTGCTTTTGATTAGCGTACACGGTAACTGCCAAAATCTGCCGCTTCTGTGTGAAATCCAGCGGCAGATCTGAGCTCTCAAAACCTTTTGAAGAAAAGCAATTCCAGTGCCAGGACTGGATGTGAAAGCAGCAGGGTCAGCAGAGCTTGGGGACTGTGGCCAGGTCAGGGCAGATGAGAAGTCCTTGAGTCAGCTTTTGTGTCACACCCACAGTGGAAAGGAGAAGAGATGTATTTGGTTTAATGTTCAGGGGTTTCAGTCCATGGTTGGCTGGCTCCAAAATAGGAGCATCACAGCAGGTGGGAGTGAAGAGGGAAATGCTCACATCATGGTGGCCAGGCAGCAGAGAGAGAGAGAGACAGAGACAGAGAGAGACACAGAGATAGAGAGAGCAAGAGAGAGCGAGCCTGAGTGGCTCATGGTTTCAGAGGGTGCAGTCCATGGTGGCTGCTCCAAGGCAGGAACATCATGGCTGACAAGTATGGGGGAGGAAACACACTCATATGATGGTGGCCTGGAAGGGAGATGGAGAGAGACAGAGACAGACACACAGAGAGAGACACAGAGAGAGAGAGAGAGCGAGCTTGAGTGGCTCATGGTCTCAGAAGGTCCAGTCCATGGTGGCTGCTCCAAGGCAGGAACATCATGGCAGACGGGTGTGGGGGAGCAGAGATGCTCACATCCTGGTGGCTGGGAAGCAGAGCAGAACAGAGGCAGAAAGGAAGGGTTGAGGCTTCAGGCATAGACCCCAAGGCCACGTCTCCATGATCCACCAACACACCCAGAAATGCTCCACCAATCCGCAAGGTGCATCCCAAATCCAGTGAGGTTGGATCTCCACCCTAACTGCCACATCAAGTATGTGCACGTCCACAGCCCCCTCTGGGAACAATGTCATGAGGCCCACAAGGAGCACCACATGAGCTGGAGCCTATTTAGCTTGTGAATTCAGAAGGTGCAGCCCATCTGGATGAAAAAGCAGAATGCTGGTCTTCATCCCAGATGCATGAGTCAAAATCAGCCTTGCCCAGGGGCTCAGAGCCTACATTTTGGGGTCTGACTGATGCATTTTGAAGTCGCTGCAGGATGCCTGTATGATTTTGCAGGGCTGGTTTGGGCAACATAGTGAGTTTGGTGCTGGGCACCAGTGGCTGCAGCTCGGGTCGGGAATTCCCGAGATGGACCGGAGTGGACATTTTCCTCACACGGACAAGGACATCTCCTTTCTTCTTGGGCTGTGTGTAGGCGGCCATTCGACTCGTGTCCCAGGACCTGCCACACTGAAGAGTGGCGAGAATCTATTTTCATTTCAACATCTTTCAGGGCAATGCGTTTATATTAAGTCCAAGTTTGCAGCACACAGTGGTCACGCTTATCATGGGGACTTGGTGCACAGACATGCACATAACACATCGTCATTCTTTTTTGTTTCTTCATCCCCTCACCCTCCTCATCTCCCTCCCTACTTTTTTCCAATTCTTGGTCCCCTTCCCATTTGCAAAAGCTCTATTTTCGTATTTTTCCATCCCCTGTCTCTTCTCTTTCCCTCCACCCATCTCTAGATACCCACACATTTGAAAATAAAATCTCTCTCTTATTATTCTGTCTTCTGTTTCATTCTCTCTATCTTTCTCTCTCTGTGGAGACAGAGAAAGACAAAGGAGGGTTTCTAATATCAGAGAAAACATGAAATATTGAAGTGTGTGTTATTTATGTCACATAATATCGTGGTCTACAGGTACATCCATTTTGTTACACATGACTCAAGTTTATTCTTCTTCATGGTTGTGTAGTACTCCACGGTGTGTAAATATAACATTTTCTTTAACCATTCATCTGCTTATGGGTATATAGGCCACTTCTGGGATTTAGCTATTATGAGCTATGCTATTATAAAAATGAGTGTGCATGGATCGCTGTAATATGGTGAGTTAGGGAACTTTCAGGAAGATACCACACAACATACAAGTTGAAAACAAGAAGGAATTGAAAGTCTGGCAAAATAACTAGATTGTGTACCATCTTCACATTCTAGGGAGAAACATTTAAAATTCTGCGGCTTCCTTTGTCTTACATAAGAGAAACCATGCATTATTTAAGGGTGCATTTTGTTTATTTCACACAACATTATTGTCTCAAGGTGCATCCATTTTCCCACACGTGACTCAAATCTATCCTTCTTCATGGCAGAGTAGTAGTCCACCGTGTGTAAAGACCACATTTTCTTTATCCATTTATCTGCTGATGGACATATTTGCAGCTTGCAAGATTTAGCTATTGTGAGCTGTGCTGCTATAAACACGGGTGTGCCGGGATCCCTCTAATGTGATGGCTTTAACTCTTTCAGCAAGACGCCTAAAAGGGGAAGAACTGGGTCAATGGGATTTCTAATTTCAGTTCTGTGAGGAGTTTTCATACTGATTTGGATAATCACTGTACTGAAAACACGTACAAAAACATAAGAGGGGAGGGGCTCAGGTGGGTGGAAGGGGAGGGAGGGAAGGGAAAAGAGGTGTAAAAAGGAGCAAAGATGTATTATGTAGATGCAGTGACTTCCCAAAGGAATGCAGAGTGTGTACTACAAACAAGCACTAACCAAAAAAAAAAAAAAAAAAAAAAAAGGATCTGAAAAAACCAGCAAATCTGGTAATTTTCGTTGGGGCTCCATTTGACTTTGGCACCCAGTTCCCAGCCAAAGAGGCCCAGCGACAGATTTTCTATGTTTTCATTCTAAGCATCGCCGGCACCTTTGGTCATCCGGCTGAGGACAAATCCCAGGCCGCATGCCTCCCTTGAAGCCTGGAAAGTGGCTTAAATGATGAGATTACAACTGCGAAAGCATCTTTGCTTTGGGGTGGTGGCGATGACAGGTGAAATTACTGGTTTTTGCAGCCCCAGTGTGGCTTCTTATTTCCCCTTCTCTGAAGGAAGAAATGGGCGTGCATAAATTAATTCAAAGATCCTCTCCAGCTGCTAATTAGCTACATTCGCAGAGAAAAGTAGGGCTTGGGAGTGGCTGTCATGGAGTATACAATTTTCTCCTGATCCCACGCAGAAAATACCTCACGTTTGGATTGCTCTTCCGTTGTTCTGCCAATCACAGTGAGAACCAAAACACGCCAAAAAGAAAAAAATAACAGGCCTCCAGCACCATTGATGCATATTGATTACATCTAGGAGTCGATCGAGGTAAGTGCGGGGCTGTTGCTTCTCATCCTGCCTGCTCACACGCATTCGCGAGTTTCCTCATATACGAAACCAAGAACCGCTCAGTGAACCTACGAACCCATCACCCAGAACAGGCGTTTTATTTAAAATTAGCTAGAAAATGTATCTGCTGCAAAAACTAGAGACACGCGAAGAAGACATGTTTATTGGTGTGTTTGCAATAAATAGATTCATCCCGGGGGATTGATACGCATATGCATGTATGTTGGGATTTGTGCATACTGCATCTGATACTCTTTCTGATCTTTCTCCTCCCTGGACTCCCATCTGCCCTGTCCTCACATCCCCTTCCCACCTCCACAAAGTCTATTTCTCTGTTTCCTATTATCTGTCTTTTATTTTGTTCTTTGATTATACTTTGGGTTTCTCATGTCAGAGAAACGCTTTTGTGTCTGATTTATTTCGCCTAACATTATGGTCTCCAGGTCCAGGTGCATCCATTTTTCTAATAGTGACTCAAGTCTATCCTTCTTCGTGACTGTATAGTACTCCATTGTGTGGAAACACCACGTTTTCTGTACCCGTTCGTCTTTGAGAAATATAGGTCACTTCCAAAGATGTAGCGATTGTGAGCTGTGCTGCTATACACACGGGTGTGCTTGGATTACTGAAATATGATGTTTTTAACTCTCTCAGAAAGATGCCACCCAACATTCAAATTGAAGACATGAAGGAATTGAAAGTCTTGCACAATAACTAGATTGTGTACCGGCTTCACATTCCAGGGAGAAACCTTTAAAATGCTGCAGCAGCCTTTGTCCAGGGGCAGAAGCGTTTTGGCGAGAACAGGTCCCCGCACGCCAGCGATCCGCAAGAGGAGGAGGCTCCGGAGTGGAAGTCTGCTCAGGGCCTGGCTGGGTCTGCGCCGGGGCGGCTTCTGGGCCGCTGGACATCAGGATGGGCTCCCACAAGCTCAACCAGCCACTGGCGGCTGTGGGGACGTGGCTGTCGGGACACAGACAAGGCAGGCGGCTCCATCAATAGGGATGTGTGTTTGCGCACTGTGTAGAAAATGCATATTTAAAAAATTTATTACAGTAACAGACACTTGGCCACGAATCCCCTCAGAATCCTCCCGGCTTTGCACACACTCGTCCCGTGTTCTGGCCGCTTTCTGCAGCAGCTCCGGGGTGCTCCCTCCTGAGGGTCTTCACCAGCTGTGATCAAAAACACGGTGACTGCTGCTGCCAAGTGCCGTGCAGCAGAAAGGCGGCTTGTAAATACACACGACGTGTGTCCTCGTCCACCTTAGTCAGCAGATCCAGCAGTGTGCGGCTCCCGGCTCTACCCCAAGGTCAAAATGAACAGGAAAGGTCAACATTTTGAGTCCATTTTGGACATTGAGGCAGCCAGGACAGCGCGGTTAGAGCTGTGCACCACCTCTGTACAAGAAATGTGATCATTATGGACTGCAAACATGGAATACTTTTTTCGTTTTTAATTTTTTGGGGGGGTGCTGCTGAGGATCAAATTCAGGGCCTTGCCCTTGCTAGCTGCGTGCTCTACCACTGAGCTAAATCCTCAATCCCAGAATATATATATTTTTAAACCCAGAAATCCCAGAAGAATTCCTTGAAGGTTTCGGGGAACTTAGTTAAGAATTCTACAAGCGGGAACATTTTTCTCTAGAAAAGGCTTTCTCGGCCTCCTCAGACAAACTTACCCGCCACCATTTCCTCTGTTTTCCTACATCTGTTTTGGTAATTCATCTTTGCCTAGAATTGACTGTTTATCCTTCTTTGCAAATGTATTTTCAGAAACTATTGCTCACATGCCATTTCCAAGTTAGTTTGTGAACTTTGTTCTATTTATTGCTTTGCTTTCCAGGGTCGGTCTGATTTTTCTCCCCTGGAGAAATGGGTCTCTGCTTAATTTTACCCACTTGTTACAAATATTTACTGTTTTATACTAGCAATGTTTCGAAAAGCAAGCACAACATGAATGTACTAGCAAAATCCCTTTCTTCATGGAGATGCTCAGCGGGTAAGTAGAGGACACGTTCACACATGTATGAAATGCACAGCGCATCACGTGGTCAGGCATGTTGGCATTTTGCAAAGCAAGGTGAAGAACTGTGGAGCAGCAAGGAGTCTGGCGTGTCCAGAGTCTCGGGAGTCAAATAAGTAGGGAGGGAGTCAGGGGTGAGTGTTAGACGCCCGCGAAGAGGTTTTCGGGAAGCATTTTGATCTAGGCACTAAGTGGAAGAGGGAAAGGCCTTGGCGGGAGATGTCTTTCTGGGCTGCTTCAATTTGGAAGTTGGGAAAAAGAATAAAAGGAGAAAGAGCGAATGGGAAGTTATCAGAAACTGAGCATTGTTAAGAGGCTTTACTTGTTCTATTATTAATTTGCCCGTTTATTAATTGGGTTCTTTGAGGGTTTTTTTCCCCTCTTTGGCATGCTCCTCAAAAAACTAAAAGCAGGGTCAAGGGTTTAGCTCTTGGCTAACAAGCACAAGGCCCCAAGTTTGATCCCCAGCACCACCCCGCAAACACAAAACAAAAAGGAGAGCTGCCAATTTATCCAGCTCCACCCCCCCCTCAGTGTGTTCCCAAAGGAATCAAAGTCAGCCTACAATGACGATACCTCCAAAACTATATTTATTGCAGCACAGTTCACTATATTTGGTGAATGATGCCTGTAAAACTCTATTTCAGCTACACTATGGAAGCGGCCAAGGTATCTGTCAAATGACGAATGGATAAAGAAAAGATGGTCTACGTATATGGTGAACTATTATGCAGCCATAAAGAAGGATGGAGTGACACTGTACGTAGGGAAAGCTTGTTTGAGAAGGGGGACAAGGGGCCACCTGTTTGAAACATTTATGCAAGATAGCACACGACTTTGTGACGTGGAAGTGTGGAGCTGGAAGTGTACAGGTGGGCGGCAAAAGTGTGGGAGGAGGCTTCCCTGATGCTGGGAGGGGACGGTCAGTGTGTAAATTCTGACTCACTCTGCCGGGTGTCTTACTGAAGGGCAACATAGGAGGCGAAACCAGAGGAGGATGTTGTGAGGTGGACGTGGGTGCCAAAGGGGCAAGCTGATAGCTGCTACCATCCAATTCTTCCTTTTTGACCCCAGAGTTTCATTTTGGTGCTGTCCTGAGATTTATTTATAGACTTCTCTGTCTAATGTTTAATTTGCTACTTTAAAAATGCAATTCCTGCCAGAAAAAAAGCCAATCTTAAAACCAAATAGACCCCAGAAGTGATGTCAGCCATGACTCCAAAGTCC
>PVJO010025918.1:0-21914 GCA_004026905.1 Hystrix cristata
AAAAAAAAAAAAAAAAATGAGAAACACGATTCCTCTGAATGGGAAATTATTAAGAGTCAAACGACCAGCTAGGAAGAAGGATTTATTAAGGGAGTGGCAGGCAGTTTCTCGGGAGTTCTCCAGTCACCCCAGAGACCAAGGCTTCTGCTCACTCAGGAATACCAGTGTCTGCTCTTCAGAGAATCCACAGTGGCTCCATGTGAAAGCTGACCGGAGTGGACCCAGGAAGCTGGCAGGCTTCCCGTCCAGCCCCACTCCGAACTTCCCCCATCACATCCTCCCCTGGTTCTAGGAAAGCCACTCCTCCTCCAGCTGAGGCAATGAAGCTTCTAGGACTGCTGAGTAGGAAAGAGGGGCCTGCAGACTTTGGGATGGTCCCAGCTACAAGACTCTATGGCGGCCCAGCAACCAGCCCCTGCAATTCACTGATGATGAAATGGACACTCCAAATTATATTTCTAGCCTTGTTTTGATCCCGCCCCTGGAAGGACTTCACTTGCCACGTACATCACTTACTATAAGGCTATGGAATATATTTGCTTTCTTTTTTTTTTTTTTTTTCTCGTGAGACAGGGTCTTGCTATGTAGTTCAGGCTAGCATTAAACTCACTATGTAGCCCAAATTGGCCTCAAACTGACAGCCACCCTTCTGCTGGGACCCAAGTGCTGGGATTATAGGTGTGCACCATCACACCCAGTTTAAGGCTATAATATTTAAAAATTCTGTGACCAGACAAGACTTGTCACTCATCAAAAACATGTTCACGGGCTGGAGATTTAGCCCAGTGATTAGAGAGGCTGCCTCGAAAGCACAAGGCACTGAGTTCAATCCCCAGCACAAAAACAAAAAACAAAAAAACATGTTCTTGACTCTTCCCTTGGCCCCAGCACCTCAGGAACTGTTTCCTTGCTTGCTGGCCCAAAAAACAGATGAAGGAAATGTGTGGGTTCCCTCCATGTATTTCTCTGCTATTTCTTTACTTCTTCCTCCCCTGTTTTAATTCCACACAGTTTCATGGAGCACCTCCAAGAATGCACTGACCACAGAGGGTACTCAGCGGGGAGGCCACCAATGCCAGCCCAGGGCCCCGGGGAGCTCAGCTGCCTCCTGCCATGAAGCACTTCCACTCGGCCCCACTTCCCAAGTTTCCATCACTTCCCTATAACCCACCAAATTATGAGCTCACCAAATTAGGAGCCCATTAATGGATTGATCCACAGATAGGGTCAGATCCCTTGTGATCCAACCACTTCCCCAAAGCACCCCTCAACACTGCTGTACTGAACACTGGAAGCTTTCGACACAAGAGCCTTCGGTGACACATTCGATCCAAACCCTCACAGGCTCTCAACACTCAAACCACTCGCAGATGTCCTTAAGGGCCTTCTCCTTCCCAGACAGGGGTTCCCAGTGACAGGCCCCTATTCCAGCTTCTCTAGGATTCCTGCTTTCACAATCTTGTTGCAGTGCATGAGGGACCCCACCCTTCCCACAATCAAGTATCTGGAGGAGCTTCGTATGAGCTTTGTATCATTGCTATGACATTTTACATACATCTGGGGATGGGGCTGTAACTCAGTGGTAGAACACATGCACGTCATGTGCAAGACCGTGGGTTCGAACCCCAGCACCAAAACAACAGACAGACTACATAAATCATGATATTTACTTAAATGAATTTTGCCTGGAAGACCAATGAATAAGACACAGAGAGAAGAATGTGATTTGGCTGAAGCAGGATGAGGAAGCTACAGCTGCATCCTTTCGCCAGCTTTCATTTTTCCTCAGATAACCGGGGAGATTTTACAAAGCACAGCTAGAAAGCCACCTGCTGGGTTAAAGTCCAAAGTCTTATCCTGGCCCTAACCCTAACCCTAACCCAAAGTCTTATCCTGGCCACACCAGCGCACTGACCTTATTCCTGCAGGGAGATCAACTCTGCTCTCCACCTCTGTGTCAAGTCTGGGCTGGCAAGGGGACCCCTGCATGCATCACCTGGGACCCTAGGAAGCTCAGAGTCTGACGGGGAAGGACAGATGACTAAACTAAATCATTTCAGCAGAGCCAGGTAAGTATAAGAGCTAAGGCAGAGAGACAGGAGAGGTCCCTGGGAGTCTGGAGAAGCTTCCAGAAGAGTAATCATTTTGTAAAGTTAGCAAGATAGAAAAAGGTGAGAATAACCTTAAATGCAGGATGTTAAGGGAGAAATAGAAGCAGGCATTGTGGCCCATGCTTGTAATTCCAGCAGTCTGGGAGGCTGAAACAGGAGGATTACAAGTTGGAACCCAGCTTGGGCAACTTAGTGACTTAGGGAGACCGTCTCAAAAATGAAAAAGGAATGGAGATGTAGCTCAGTGTGATGGGCCTGGATGCAATCCCCAGTACCAAAAAAAGGTGTAGGGGGAATAGTTTGTTTCTCTCTCCATATGTAGGTATATATGCACACATGAATACACACTACATATACAGTACATACACTAAACACTATAAATGTGTATATGCCATATGCTATGGCTATGTACAGGAATACAGAAATGAAAAATACGGATTTAAGGAGCCATCTCTGGGGAAGGAGCGGGAAATGGTGGAGTACCTTGGATATTTGTTAGGTCTTATTTCCCAAGCAAAGGAATAGATACATTAGTATTTATATATTCGCACTTTATTACACTAAGTACTTAAAGGGGGAGAGGGGACGCTTTCCAAGCAGAAATACCAGCTTAAGCAAAGTTCAAAGGCACGAAATAGCAGTGATGCATACAGACACAATGATGGTTGGGCAACACTCCTGCACTCTCTCTAAAGCACCACAGTAAGTCTTCCTTGTTGGTTTCCTCTCTCTCTCTCTGTCTCTGTCTCTGTCTCTGTCTCTGTCTCTCTCTCTCTCTCTCTCTCTCTCTCTCTCTCTCTCTCTCTCTCTCTCTCTCTCTCGGAGCCCTGGGCTGGGCTGGAACTCGTCATCCTCCTGCCTCAGCCACCCAGAGTTCTGCAATTACAACTATGGGCCGCAACACTAAGACTCAAGAAGTTTTCCAAATCTTCTTTCCTCCTCTTCCTACCCCATCCGCTGAGGTCCAGCCTCATCCCCCGTGGCTTAGCTTTCTGACCAGATCTGCCCCCTTCTACTGTAGGACAGGCTCTCTGCCCCGTTGCAAGGGTCCGCCTCTAGCCTCTAAACTCAATTCCTGAAAACTCGGATCGGGCGGAACCCAGTGCAGGCTGAGGTCAGCCGCTGAGGCTCCGGCCAGCAGGGGGCGCTGCCGGGCAGGTCCAGACCGTGGGCTCCGCCGCACCTCTGCTGTGCAAGCTCGGCTTCAAACCACGCGGATCCCGCGCCCGTGGGAAACACGTGAGCTTACAGGCTCAGAACTGCACAGCTTTGGGGAGGGGGCGGAGTGGTGGGAAAAATAATCCTCTCGTCTTTGCAAAACACTGTTCGCCGAACTGGCACCTCTACTGCCCAGGCCCGACTCGGACTTGCGGCCCTTCTGCCACAGGGCTGGGGTTGTAGGTGTGGGCCACCGCGCCCGCGTTAGCTGGTGTATTAAGGGGCTTGACTTAGCAGGCAGAAGCTCGGAGCTGATACTGTTTTCTAAAATGCGCGTGTGAACTGATCCATCGGACTCCTTTGCTCTTTTGCTGTTCTGGCGTGAAATTCTTGCAGGTCCCGCACCTTTTCCCGTAGCCCCTCAGGGCGCCGGTGACTGACGCACGCGCGGGCCAGAGTTCGGGGAACCCCACCCCCACCCCACAGGAGGCGCCCACCGGACACCTGCTCCCGGGCAGGGACCACAGCCTGCTCCTTCCCGCCTCGCTGCTGGGCTGTCCGGCCTCGGGCCCTGCGGGGCTGACGGGGGAGGAGCGGTCGGGGCAAGCGAGTCCCGCGGCCCACAGGCACTTCGATGAGCTGGGAAAACTCACCACAACACTCCAAGAAGGGGGCGTCTCCTCCTGCGGGCTGCTGCCTCGCTGCAGCCTCTGCGGCCTTCACACCGCTCCAGACGCTGGGCCGCGCAAATTTTCCAGAAAACCCTTGCCCGGGCGGGGGGCGGTGTGTGTGTGGGACACAGCCGGAAGCGCAGCCCACTGCGTCTAACCCAGAGCCCCACCTCCAAGACCCCTCAGATACTTCTTTTTCCTCCAGCTCCTTCTCCCTGAGGTGTGGTTTGCCCACAGGCCAGCAGGCTGACGGCTTTCTCCAAAGCAAGGTCCAAATTCCTGCGGCCTTTCAGCTTTCTCCCTGAGGCCAGGAGGTAGGTGAGGAGGTGAGGAGGTGGTTTGAACTGTCTTCCCTCCTGGGAGTCCTGTGCTGCTGGTCCGGTCTTTTGTTTGCTTTAGGGTTAGCAGCCCTGGTGTTGTCTCTGACTTTGGGGCCTTAGGTAAATTTTGAGGCAAGCATAGCTGTGATGGCACACGCCTGTAATCCCAACACTCTGGGTGGCCGAGGTAGGAGGGTCACTGTGAGTTCAAGGCTAGCCTGGGCTACAGAGTGAGTTCAAAGCCAGCCTGGGCTGCATAGCGAGACTCTGTCTCAATCAATCAATCAATCAATAAAAAAGGTCTAAGGCTATAGCCCAGTGCAAAGACCTTGGGTTCAACTTCCAGTACTGCCAAAAAAAAAAAAAAGTTTTAAAAAGTGTAACACACTGTACTAAGACTTGGCCTCCAAACTCTAGCCAGCATAATTCCATCATGTAATGAGACCTAGCTGTCCAGAGGGGGCTCTGCCAGATGCTTAGACTGGCAGACTGCCGCGTAACAAGATCATCCATTATATTCAAGATGTGCTGGTGAGAGCCAGGGGCTGCGGGTGGTAAAAAAAAACTTTACCATGAGTCAGAGAACACAGAAAAGTTAAGAGTTTATTGATAACACTGCAAGAGAGCAACAGGCAAGTCCAAGAAAAGCTGAGTTTTGTTTTTCTGTTTTTGGGTTTTTTGAGACAGGGTCTCACTTTGTAGCCCAGGATGGCCTCAAGTTTGCAGTGATCCTCCTGCCTCAGTCTCTCTTGTGCTTGGATTACAGGTGTGCACCACAATGCCTGGCTGAAAAGCTGACGTTTTTATATTTGATTTAACACAAGGAGGGTGTTTGTAAATGTCCTCCCAGAAATTCTCCTGTCACATCATGGGGTTCTGTTCATCTCAGTTCTAAGCACAGCCTGGTGTTTGAAGACTGATGCCATGTTTTTGACAGGGTCCAATGCCTTGGCATTGTTAGAAACGCTTCTGGGTAAAACTGATTAACAAGTTTGAAAGATTAACTAAAGTTGCTGCAAAGGAGGATCAAGACAAAATAAGTATACGTTTGTACTTGAAAGAGGCTTTTGATGTTATATTGGGGTGGGAAAGAAATGGTATTCTTTAAGCCATGTCTAGCACTTAGAGCCTGTAGTGATGTGTGGGTATTTTTGGCCCATAGCATACAAGGTGGGAAGTTAATGTTATACCAGGGCCTCACCACTCAGCTGCAATGCGGCCTCTAAAGAAACTGCTAAAATAACTCTGATTCCCTGCAGTCCACTGTCTCGTCCACAGAGTGCTTGCTGAGACCAGTGGAGTTTCCTGATAAGGATGGAGTGGGAGCAGAGTGCACACAGCTTTTCCCAAGGACCCCTCTTGCTTTTGATCCTACTTTTGCTGTTTTAATTGGTGCTCTGTAAAAGCAGCAGCCTGGCAGGGGTGGGGTGCGACTTCCTAGGTCCTGCAGCCTGCAAGTGTCCTCTGCTTTCTTACGCTTAAGCCCTACTAAACTCATACACCCACCAAGCTGGACTTGTTCATTTGAGTGTTTCTTTGGACTGTTGACCCCTCTCAGTTCGGAGGCCGATATTTATGTCTGTCTGGGAAATTCATGCAACACAGATACTTGTGGGCATGTGTGTCACTCTTACCTTTAGCATGAAGATTATGGACTCCCCCGATCCCAGATATTCTGGTTTAATAGGGATAAACCAGAGTCCAGGAATCTGGATTTTTTTTATTATTTTTTATGTTTGGTGTGGGATATATGCGTGTGTGTGTGTGTGTGTGTGTGTGTGTGTGTGTGTGTGTGGTGTTTCTGGAAATTGAACCCAGGGCCTTTGTACTGAGCTACATCCCCAGCCCTTTTTATTTTTCAGTTTGAAGAAGGGCTTGTTAAGTCACTGAGTCACCCAGGCCTGGCTTAAACTTGCAATCTTCCTGCCTCAGGCTCCCAGAGTGTGCACACCACACGCCTGGCTAGGAATCTGGAGTGATGTGAGGTCACACAACGGGAAAAATGGTTCCTTGGTCTCCAGCATCCAGCCCTGCGTCTGCCCACATAGAGCAGGTGTCCCTATAACAACATAGACTTGGGTGTCCCTATGCACCCCCTGCTGCCACTGCAGAGGCTGTCCTGCTGAGTCATCAGGCAAGGTGTGATGGGCCCTGGGGTAAAAACTCCATGAAGGAATGCTTAATGGACTGTGTGTCTCCCAGTCCTGCAAGCCGAGATATCCGGGTCACTGTGGCTTCCAGGCAGCTCCCAATTCTGTGAGTGATGGCTTTGCCCTTTGGTGAAGGGAAACTCACCTTCATTCAAATCAAATCCTAGCAAGGAAGAGGCTGGCTGACTCACTTCCCCGGGGAAATAATGATTCACACCACAGGGGTGGTGAGTGGGAGGACAGAGAACAACCGAAAAGAGACAGATACCCGGCTGGATTCCCGGGAGAAAACATTGAGAAGTAGAGGAAAAAGAGAAGAAGGGAAAAGCAGAGACATATGAGAGAAAAAGAGCCAGAGTAAGAAGACCAGAGTTAAAGGGAGGAAGATACAGAAAGGAGTAGAAGAGAAAGAACAAGAAAATAGAAAAAAGCCAGGTGTGGTGGTGCACACCTGTAGTCTGGAATTCATAAGACTGAGGCAGGAGGATTGCCTTGAGTTGGAGGCCAGCCTACATAGTAAGTTCAAATCCAGCCTGAACTACATAGTGAGACCCTGTCTCAAAAAAAGAAAAGAAAAAATATTTTTTTAAAAGAGGAAAGAGAAAAGACAGAAAAGAAAACAGAAAAGAGAAGAGGGAGCAGGAAGTGGGGTGGATTACTTAGGCAGTATTTTGGAGTAGTCCAGAATAAAATGTGCCTGCTTCAGATCCCAGGAAGAAGCAGGAGGTGGGTAGAGTGGCTTGGTTCTCAGCCACTGATTATAGGCCATCCTGGCTTTCAGCCTTTGCCCGAAGCCCCCAGCAATCTGTTCAGTGTCAGACTTTGAACACCAGGCAAAGACATGAACAAGCCACATCCTATGTCCCTGGATGATGGCACAGCCTTTCTAGCAATCCGACAAGGAGTAAGATGCTCAAAGAGGTGCAGATTCCTTGCACAGTGCCTTAGCTATAAAGAATACTCACTGAAGTGCTGTTTGTAGTAGGAAGAAAAAAGAAAGAAGGAAGAGATGAAATGTGGCTGAATATATCTGTGATGTAGTCATACAACACAGTGTGACTATACCAAATACATTGGTATAGGCTGGGGGTGTAGCTCAGAGGTAGAGCACTTGCTTAGCATGCACAAAGCCCTAGATTGGATCCCCAGAACTACACAGCAGTTTAGCAGGGTGCAGCGGCACATGCCTGTAATCCCAGCTACTTAGGAGGCTAGTGAGACCCTATTGTTCAACATAAACAATAAAAAAGGAATAAGGATGTAGCTCAGTGGTAGACTGTCTCTGGGCTCAATCCCCAGTACCACCGCCACCAAAAAAAAAAAAAAAAAAAGCACAAAAGAACCTTTCATAATGTGAGAGAAATCCCATGACACCAGGTAGGGAAAATAAGTACATACATATGTTTAAATGAAATTTTTTTAGACAGGATCTCACTGCATGAGGCCCAGGCTGGCCTCAAACCTAAAATCTTGCAATCCTCCTGCCTCAACTTCCCAGAGTGCTGAGATCACAAGCAAATGCTACCATGCCAGGGTATGTAAATAAATTTTTAAAATAGTATGGTTCATGGATAAAGAAAATGTGGTATTTATATATAGTGGAGTACTATTCTGCCATTAAAAAGGATATACTTGAATCATTTGTAGGAAAATGGATGCACCTTGAGGCCATAATGTTAAGCGAAATAAATCAGACTACAAGCTTAAATATCACATGGTTTCTCTTATGTGACAAATCTAAAACATAAAGAGCAAAATAAAAGATAGCAAACAGGAAAAAGGGGGATAGGTCTTTTGAAAAGGGAAGGGGACCATGAGGTAGGGGGATGGGAGAGGAAGAGGAAGGAAAGGGGATGAAAAAGAATTAAGATGTGCTGTATACATGTACCAACTCCCCATGAGAAATAAAATCATAATGTACTGCAAACAGGTACTAATAAAAAAAACTGAAAGAAAATAGTGTGGCAGGCAGACACCTGTAATCACAATAGTCTGGGAGACTGAAGTAGGAGGATTGTGAGTTCCAGCCCAACATGGGCAAATTGGTGATTTAGCAAGACCCTATCTCAAAAAAAAAAAAATGCTGGGGTTCAACCTGTAGTACCACAAAATCACAATCAAACAGTTTGGTTCATAAGTATAACGGGGTGGCACCAATCTCTGCCCCATTCAAGGTCATCTCTAGGTTCACTTCAGTTCCACCCTTGGTGACAGACAGTAGTTGTTTTGTTTTGTTTTGTTTTGTTTTTTGAGACAGGGTCTCACTATGTAGTTGAGGCTGGGCTTGAACTCATGGCCGTCTTGCCTCAGCCTCCCAAGTGCTGGGATTACAGGTGTGTGCCACCATGCCCGGCTCAGAGAGCAGTTTTGTTTGTTTTTGGTGCTGTGAATCAAACTTGGAGCCTTGCGCCTGCTGGGCAAGTGCTTTGCCACTAAGCTAAATCCCAACCTCAAACAGTAATTTAGATCATCTAAAATCCAGACTCTTGCCCTGCTTCACTAGCCCCAAACTCTCCCTTTTTGAGGAATTTCTGTTAAAGTCTTTGCCAATTCCTGGTACCTGGCCCACTACAGAAGCCCATGTGACTGCAATCTTTTCCCAGCTCCTAGTGGCCACAGGAGCCTCCCTGAGATAGGGTAGAAGAAATAAAGATAAGTGGAAAGGAGACAAGGAAAATCCTAATTTTAAAACTGTATTTTTAAGAAAAACTGCAGGTTCAGGACACAAAGTTACCCAAGGTTACAATGCCTTTTTTCTTCCAGAAAGTCACTCTAAAATTATTTTTTGAGGCTCTTAAAGATATAACAAGCCTGTAAATTGAGCCTGTGCTTTTCCTGCAGCAGACCTTCATCCTCAAGGAAACAGCCCTATGAAGTGGGTACCATGTCCCTAAACTCCTTCTCTTCTTTGGGGGTGTCTCAGTTACTTCCTCATCCCTGAAACACAATGCCTGACGCCCACGAATCTAAAAATATATATTTATTTTGGCCCACACTTTGTAGAGGTTTCAGTCCATAGTAGGCTGGCTCCAAGGCAAGGTAGCATGGCAGAGAAGAAAGAGCTCATGGCATGTCGGTGGGAAGCAGAAAAACAAATGAGGGAGGAAGAAGGAAGAGAGACCCTTCCAGGCCACCAGGCTTCACCTTCCAACATCACATTTAGCTATAAACCCATCAATGGACTAATCCACGGATGAGTATCACACCTCTGTGAGCCAACCTCTTCTGCGAAACTCCACCTATGAGCACATGAGGCTTTGGGGGGCATCTAGATACAAACCATAACAGGGGGACCTCCGTAGACCTCTGTCAGTGACATGACCACAGCAGCTAGAGCTATCCACCTTCCTAGTGGGATCCTGGTTGGGCTCCAGCCACTGGCCCCCCTGACCATGAGGTCCCCCGTCCTCTGTGAACATGGATAGTCTTCCAAGAACCTCTCCTGGTCTGAGGAGCTGGCACTGGCCTCAGTTGCTTATTCCCGGGAGCCAGGTACCACTCTTGCTATGTGCAGCTGCAGGGAGGTTTGCTTACTGCCCCGCCCTCAGCATGCAGGACTCTTCCCCTTCTCCTGGGTTAGAGTGTCCTGGGACTGTGAGAAGAGGTGTCCCAGGGGTAGTCAGCTGTGGCCAACACACAGGCCAGACAGCAGGCAATGAGGGGCTGGAAGGAAAGCAACTCCTCTTCAGGAACCTGTAGAGAGTGAGCTGGCAGAAGGCTGGGGTGCCCGGGCTGCTCTTCCAAGTGGCAGTGGGAAACAGCAACCAGTCTCCAAGTGGTGTGGGACACCTGCCAGCCACATACTACCAGCAGGACCTGAAAAAGAGGGTCTGGGGAAGAGGAAGGAGCTTATCTAAGCAACTCCCACTCAGACTAGGCCAGAGAGAGGCTTGGTGGCTTCAAGAGATGGTGTAGAAAGGGAGGGAGGAACAGGGTACTGGAGAACTCTGGAGGTCCCAGGACTTGGGACTTTGCCTGCATTGGTGACTTTGTCCTGCTGGCCTTTGCTAGTCAGGATTCAGTGAGAAACTTTTAGATGCGAAGACCCTGGAAGTGCGTTTGGGGAAGCAGCATGGGACAGTGGCCAGGGAAGGACCTTACTCCTGCTGGCCTGGGGCAGAACCCTGGTGCAGGAGTGAGTGGCAATGATTTTTTTCTTTTTGCTAATATTTTATTGAAGTATAACTTCTATGTAGAGGAATATAAGCAAGTAATTTTCACCAAGTAAGTGTATATTTGTAACCAGCACCAGCTCAAGAAAAAGAACATTGGGCTCAATGGTAGATTGCTTGTCTAGCATAGCCAAGGCCCTGAGTTTGATTCCCCCATCCTTCAAAACTAAAACAGAAACACCAGCATTGTTCAGCATCCCAGACCCTCCCCCCATTTGGGAAGCAAATCCCGCTGGTATTTGGTGCATATATGATTGTCATCTCTTCTTCTTGGAGTGTTCCCTTTACAAGGATGTAGTAACCTTCTTTGTCTCTCTTAATCAGTCTTGGCTTGAAATTCACTCTGTCTTCAAATAGAATAGCTGGCCCTGCTTTTTTCTGGGTTCCTGTCGCATGAAGTATTGTTTTCCATCCTTGACTTTCAGTTTATGAATTTCTTTCTTTTTTTTTTCTTTTTTCTTTCTTCTTTTTTTATTTAAAAGACAATTTATTTAAAAGTGGTGAAAAAGGGGGGAAGGGAGATGATAGATAGCTACTCCACGAGTAGGGAGCATTCAAAAGTGAAATACTCCATGAATTTCTTTTTGAATTAAATGTGTTTCTTGTATACAGCATACTGTTGGTTGGAAGCAATGATTTTAGAGGACAGTGGGCAGGGTCTCAGAGTGAAAAGGAAAGAAAAGCTCCCCCAGGTACCAGCCTGGGCTGATGTATAAGCCTAGGGACTCAGCTGAAGGGTTCCTGTGTCCTTTTTTTTCCTTCAGTGTTGGTGATCAAATCCAGAGCCTTGTACCAGTGCTCTACCACTGAGTATATCCCAGTCCTCCCCAGCTCTTTTTTAAAATTTTATTTTCAGACAGGGTTTTGTTAATGGCCCAGGCTGGCCTCAAACTTGGGATCCTTCTGCCTTAGCCTTCTGAGAGCTGGAATTACAAGCATGTACCACTGTGCCCTGTCAGATCCCCCTCTTTATTAGCAGCAGTTGGACAACAGGCCTGCTTAAAGAGCTCAGAGGTGTGCTGTGTGAGGTGCTGTGTGTTCAGGGTAGGCCCCTAAGAACTTGGGGAGCAGGTTGCTAGCCATGGACAGCCCTGCAAAGAAAGATGAGAAATGCTGTAAGTGGTCACAGACCAGGTGGAGCTGGCTAGGCCTGGAGCCTGAAGACAAACAGGGAAGAGGATGGCTTCCTGGCTGGGCTGGGAGGGTGTGTGCCTGCAAGGGTCTAGGAGTGGCTGGTCCCAGGGGAGTGGCTGCAGTAGCCACTATTTGCTCCGAGTTTCTGTTTGTCCAGGAATGATTCACATGGCTTCTACTGATCAGCCCCTCCTCCTCTTACCCTGTGTGAACTCCTGAGTGAGGGACAGAGGAATGAGCAAAGCTATGGCACTGAGGGCACAGACATTTTTCTTCCTCATTACTGGGGATTGAACCCAGGAGCCTTGCACTGAGCTACATCTCTGGTACTTTTTACTGCTTATTTTTGAGATGAGGTCTTGCTGAATTGCCCAGGCTGGCCTTGACCTTGTCATCCCCCTGCAGCAGCCTCCCAAGCAGCTGGGATTACAGGCCTGTGCCACCATGCTTAGCTTTAAAGCACATTGGCTCTAGAGCCAAGTGTTAGTGGGTCTTCGAGCTGATTCTCCTACTTACTCAGCTGTGGGCCATTCAGTGAGTCCTTTCACCTCTTTGGGGCTGGGAGTTTTTCTTCTATGACATGGTTAAAAGTCCCAACTTAATAGAATTGTAAGAGTGAAACAAAATCATGCATAGAAAATGTGCTCATGGGGACTGGCACAGAGTGAGTACTCAATACAAATCCATTCCCGTCCTGTTCCAGTTTGTGAGTGTCAAGTGAATGACATAGAGCAAGTTTGTACCGACAATGCACACAGATGTCTGCACGCATGGCACATGCTGCACTCACACTCAACAGAGCACACAGGCAAGACACAGATGCCTCCCTTGAGCTACTGTTGGGCGTTTCATAACGGGACTTTTTACAAAGGAACAGCAGAGCTAGAGAGAGAAACAAGAAATCACGCTGATGTCCCCCATGACCAGGAAGGGCGGCACCATTAGCAGGACTCTGAGAGAATGGCTGTGTGCAGGGGACCCGGCAGGAGTTGGAACCTTCAGGAGGGACTTGTTCGGAAGGGAGCAGACATTCAGCCTCAGTTCCTCTTGCCTCTCACCTCCTGCCAGGCTCCCACTGGCCACGTGGGTGGGCCAGGAGCCCGTGGATACACCCTTAGAAGGGCAGAGTGGATTCAAGGCACCAGACCTCTTCAGCACGCAAGGACAGATGTATCTGATACAAGGAGGTTTAAATCATGAAGGAATGTGGGATGTGGCTCAGCGGTAGAGCGCTTTCCTACAATGTGTGAGGCCCTGGATTCAGCCTCCAGCACCGCCAGACAAAGCAAATTTAAACCCCAAAGGAGGGGCTGGGGATTTAGCTCAGTAATTAGAGTGCTTGCCTTGTAATCACAAGGGCCTGAGTTCGATCCCCGGCACCACAAAAAAAAAAAAAAAAAAACCAACCCCAAAAGATGCCTTAGGTCACATGATTGGAAAATCTAGAGGTGGGGCCTGGTGCACAGCTTGGTTAGTGCTCAAGATAGACAGTTTCTGGTCATCACTCAGTTCTGTTTTCCTTCATATTCTGGTTATGTTGGCAGCAGGGGAGTAAAAGGTTTAGTCTCTGAGGAAAACTGGTTCTTTACAAAGAAGGGGGAGTGAAAGCTTGGACCTGTGCTCTCTAGAGGGTATATCTGGGTGCTCTGGACTAGTAAGCTCAGGCGGATGGACTGGGACTACCAAGGCCATGGCTAGCAGGCTCCTCTGGGGATGGCCCATGACTATCCATCTCCAGCTGTGCACTGAAAGACCCCCCCATCGCTCAATAGGTGACAAATCTGAGGCCCATGAGAAAGATTTTGCTCAAGACCGTGCATTTAATATCAAGGCCAGGACTAGAATCCATGTCACACAATTTGTCTCCTACATGACTTTTTTTTAATCATTAAAATTTTTGTGTGAGGCCTTGAGACAAGATCTCACTGTGTAGTTCAGGCTGGCCTTGAACTTGCAGTGATCCTCCTGCTGGGATTACAGGTGTATGTCACTATGCCTGGATAACACATGATATTTTTTGAAGAAAATAAGAAAGAGCCATAAAGAGTGGGTAAAAAAGAAAGAGAGAGGCAGAGAGAAAGAGAGAGGCAGAGAGAAAGAGGAGAGGAGAGTTGAGGAGAGGAGGGAGGAATATAATAGGTTAAGGCTACATAAAAGAATATACATAAAAAGTCATTTTCCTGGTTGGGCGTGGTGGCGCAGGGCTGTAATTCCAGCACTCAGGAGGCTGAGGCAGGAGGATTGCTGCAAGTTCGTGGCCAGCCTGGACTACATAGTGAGTTCAAGGCTGGCCTGAACTACACAGTGAGATCCTGTCTCAAATTAAAAAAAAAAAACCAAAAAACAAAAAAAAGTCATTTCCTCCCCTGGCAGACATCTAGGCCTCTCTCTGAAGGTAATGACGGCTATGTCTCCTGTATATACTTCCAGAAATTGTCAGTGTAGGAGTGTGAATATATGTTTAATTATTACTATAATATATAATTATTATTTTTTATATAATAATTACTATTACCATTAAGATCATTGAGACTTTTTTGGGTTTTGGGAGTTTTTTGGTTTTTTTTTTTCAGACAGAGTCTCGCTATGTAGTTCAGGCTGTCCTTGAACTCACTATGTAGCCCAGGTGGCCTCCAACTCAAGGCAATCCTCCTGCCTCAGCCTCCCAAGTGCTGGGATTACAGGCATGTGCCACCACACCTGGGCCCTTTGAGACCTTCTACCTGCTTTTTTTTTTTTCCTGCCTGCTTATTTTATATAATGAACTTGAGTTTCTAGCATATGGATAAACTCTAATTTATTTAACTAGTTCCCAAATGATGGATGTGTAGGCTGCCTCTAGTCTTTAGCTTTTACTACAAATAATGGTGTAGTGAACACCTTGTACACACAGTCTTTGCACACATGTGCTCAGAGGCTAATTATCCCGAGGAAACCCCACCCCCCCACCAGCTTTCAAGGCTCGTCACAACAGCATGTACATTAGAAGGAACCAAGATTGATAATATTGATAAGGATCCTAACTATTATCAAGCCCAGTTGTTTTCTCCCCATTTTGCAGATGAGGAAACTAAGGCCCCAAGTCTGCCACCTGCCTGCTGTAGATATAGAGTGGAGAATGTTGGGAAGAGAGAGCTTGGTAACAGGAATGATTTCATTTTTCCTTTAAAATTGGGGTTATGGAGAAAGGGTTTGGGTTGTTGTGAAGATCAAATAAGCTCTTGTTACCATTCTGACTTTTGGATGTCTTGATTCTTGCTCCTCACAAGGGATGTTCTTGGGGTTAAAGGTCCATCAGCTGGTGAACTAGGGCACCCCGACCTTCCGGTCGTGGACGCTGCTTCTCTAGTCGAGACTGAATTGAGCAAGCTCTTTTTTCCCCCTTTATATTATTTGTTTCTTTTCGCAGTGCTGGGGATCAAACCCAGGGCCTTGTATGTGTTAGGAAAGTGCTCTCCTACTGACCTGTACTCCCAGCCCCAAACTGAGCAAATTCTAACCTTACTCAGAGACCGGCTGCCTGCTTCCTCCAGCAAAGCACTGCTAGGTTGGGCTCAGGCGAGCAGAGGGCTGTGGAAGGAAGCCCAGCTGCACTTCCACCCTGTATGGACACCCCTAGCCTGCCTGTGCGTGGCACTGTTGGCCCAGGGCCCCCCCATTCCTCCCAGAAACTCTGTAGGGACCAGAGTTCAAGGGATGTGCTTCTAAATAAAGAACTCCAAGAGCAGCACGGGTGATATCCCTGGGGAACGGGGGGTCATATTGATTGGTGGCAAAGTTGATTCACTAAGGCATGACATTCTTTGGAGTTCAAAATGTGGCCTTTCTAACAGAGGCTGCCTCAGCCAAAGGGAATCAAAAGGCAGTGCCCTTCCTTGCTGTCCTGTCAGAGACAGATCCTCAGACTCAGGGCCGAGGGCCTGTGCACTCTGTACCCCACCCTCCTCCTTCCACTTAACTCCTTTTCATCCTTGAGCCCTCACCTCTGGGAGGCCCTCACTGCCCTGACTCCCTGCTAACGAAAGAAAGCACCATTATCTATCTGCTTGCCTTTCCTCCCTTCTTCCCTCCTTCCTTCCTTCCTTCTTTCCTTCCCTCCTTCCTTCCTTCTTCTTTTCTTCCTTCCTTCTTTCATTGTTTGAGACCGGGTCTTGCTATGTAGCGCAGGCTGGCCTTGAACTCATGATCCTCCTCCCTCAGCCCCCTGAGTGCTAGGATTACAGGTGTGTGCCACCATGCCTACCTTCTCTCTGCTCTCTAGCGTATTGATAGCTGTAGTTTCTTGTTCTTGCCTGTCAAGCATTGCTCACACTATGTAACCAGATATTTATTGTGGTTTTTCAATTACAGTCTGTGTCCCTGCTGAAAGTGAACTCTGTAAAGTCAGCTCTGTCCCTGGCTCACTTTTTTTCCCAGTACCTGGCACCATGATTGGCACATAGCAGGCACTCAGATACGCGTGTTCCTGTTCTCTCAAAAGAGAATGGCAGCCAGGTATAATAGTGCACGCCTGTAATCTCCATACTCTGGGAGGCTGAGGCAGGAGGATCACAAGTTTGAGCTCAGCCTAGCAACTCGATGTAGCGCAAAGCCCCTGGGTTCAATCCCCAGTGTGAGAGTGGCGGGGGGCTTGTTACCAGCATTGTTCCCAAGATTAAATGGGGTAAAACTCTTAACTACCTGCCATAAATCAGGCCAGTCTGGTCCAGGCCTGGAGCTTTCCCTAAAAACTGGCTATTTCTCAAGCACTTGCAGAGCAGAAGGAAGGGAAGGAAGTTCTTGTGGGTTGGCAGGGTTGCCTGCTTCTGTGGGGCTCACAAAGGGAGCCTTGTGTGGGAGGGGTGGCAGATGCCTTGCGGGACAGCTGGGCCCACGGCTGCCAATCCTGGGCTGGGCACTCTGCCACAGGTGGCCTTCCAAGGGCTCTTTCATCTCAGTCCCAGCTGCCGCTTGGCTGGCTGGCCCAAAGCCCAGCTGCCTGGAGAGAAGAGGGGCTGGAGGTTTTGTCTCAGGAAGAACAGAGAGCGGTGGACTGGGGGAGAGCAGAGAAAGCAGCACTTGATTTTGGAATCAGGCCAAAGGGAAATAAGATCTAATCATAGACTACACTGAGGGCCTCTTTGAATCCTTTGGTTGCCGTAGCATCAAGCAAGACAGGATCACAGGACCCTCTCAGGTAACTCCACCAGTCCCCACCATGTCATAGATGGGCAATTGAGGCCCAGAAAGGGCAGGGATTGGTCCAAGGCAATAAATACCAACAGAGCTAGAACCCGGGCCTCATGTCTCCTGCTGCTCAGTTTTGTTTTATTTTGTTTGAGACTTACTATGTAGTCCAGGCTGACCTTGAATATGTGATCCCCCTGCCTCAGCTTCCCAAGTGCTAGCAAGACAGGCTTGTGCCACCATGCCTGGCTGGTGCTCACTTTGAGAGAGGGCACTCCATCTCTGGAGCCTTTGGGTGCATTAAAAAATGGAGTGCCATTACGTGTGTGTGTGCGTGCTGGGGATTGAACTCAGGGCTTTCTGTTTTTGAGGCAAGCACTCTAACCACTGAGCTAAATCCTCACCCTTAGAGTGCCATTTCTTATTTTGAATTGTGAGGGTCTAATGGGTACAAAAGGAAGAAGAGGACCATCAGAGTTCAAGTTGGGTCTTGAAAGCCGTATTTGAGTTTTCTAGACAGAGAAGAATGAGCAGGTAGAGGGGAAAGGCATTCCAAGCAGAGGGAAAACAGCATAGAAACAAAGGCAGAAAGGAATTAGGGTGCTGGTTGTGTCTAAGGAAGCTGGACTGGGGAGGAAATAAGAAATGGTGCTAAAAGCCCAGGCTGCTTGACGTTTGCCCTTTTCCTTTGGAGTGTCCAGCTCTCCCTTCTGGGGTGAGGACCCTCACAACTCTGCCTCCCTGCAGAACCATCCTGGCCTACACAGCTGCTCAACCCTGAGAGGAGTCAGACTCTACAAAGCATAGTGGGTGCCTGTAGGGCGCAGGGCCCATCAGAGGCTCTCAACCCAGGCGCGGAAGGCACGGAAGCCCCTGGAAGAGATCACAGGCCCCTCTCCAGGGCTCAGACCATTCGCAGTGTACTGATGAAAGGCATAGACTTTGCCCATTGCTGTGGTTTGGGTATGGTTTGAGTGTGGTTTGACTGTTGCAAGCTTGGTTCCCAGTATAGACCTGTTAATAGGGCTGGGACTTTAAAGAAGTGGTGCCTACTGGGAGGTCTTATGGGCCCTCCCTAGTCTCTCTCTGGCTTCTGGTCTGTAAGTAAAATTTGATGTCTCTGTCACACACACTCCCACCTTGATGCCAATTGCCAAGATGAAACTCAGTCAAGGGGGTCCTCACCAGAGATGGAATCTAAGGGCCTCCTGGCCTCAGACTTTCAGACTCTAAACTGTGTGATAAATTTCTATTCTTTTTAAAGTACCTAGACACTGAGATTTTTGTTTTTTGTTTTTGTTGTTGTTTTTGCCATGCTAGGGATCAGACCTAGGGACTTGCACATGATAGGCAAGCATTTTACTGCTGAACCACACATCCAGCCTCAGGTATTTTATTATAGTAACAGAAAACAGATTAATTCACCAAGATATGAAATAATTCTGTATAGCCAAAGAGAGAGGTTTTTTATTTGTTTTTTTTTTTTTTTTTTTTTTTGCAGTACTGGGACTAAATGGAGGGGCTCTCTATCAGTGAGGTACATCCCCAACTCTTTTTAATTTTTTATCTTGAGATATTTGAGATATGGTCTTGCTAACTTGTCCTGACAGGACTCAAACTTGAGCTCCTCCTGCCTCAGCCTCCAAGTGCTGGGATTGCAGGCATGTGGACCATGCCTGGCTGGGGGAGGGGTTGGTGTGAGAAATACATGGAGTTCAAATTTAGCTCTACAAGTTACTAGCTGTGTGGCCTTTGAGCCATTCATTTAAATTCTCCAAGCCTCAGCTTCCTCTTTTGTAAAGTAATTCTGTTTAGAAGGATTAGTATGAGAGTCTGTGTTCACTGCCAGTGCTCAGTGCATGGTCAGTTTCCTTTTCTTTTCTCCTTCACTTGGCACAGTTTGCCCCTCCGTTGAAAAGAATCGCCTGCAGACCTCACCCAAACAACTCTTCCTCTTTCAAGACCCAGCTCATGTGCCACCTCCTCCATGAAGTCTTCCCAGATGCCCCGGGTTGAAAACCTGACTTCTCCCTAGAATGCCAGTGCTTGTTTTATGGTGCTGCCTTTTTCCTCTTTTGTACTTTTAAAAATTCACTACAACTAATGATATCACACAAAGACATTTTAAGAAAAAAAAATCCTCTACTCTATTTCTACTCCTACCCTAACGAATAATGAACGTTAACCTTGGTATGTATCAGTCATCATCTTCCTGATTCTGTGCTAACATAAATAAACTTATATAAGAAGTGGTCTGTTATGTTTGGTGTATGTTTTCACAAATCAATTCCCATTGTAGCCAGGTGCTGTGGCACATGCATGTAATCCCAGCACTCGGGAGGCTGAGGCAGGAGGATCACTGCAAGTTTCAGGCCGTCTGGGCTACATAGTGAGTTTAGGGCCACCCTGACTGGCATAATGAGACCCTGTCTCAAAAAAACAAAACAGAGCTGGGGATTTAGCTCAGTGATTAGAGTGCTTGCCTTGCAAGCACAAGGGCCTGAGTTCGATCCCCGGCACGACAAAAAAAAAAAAAAAAAAGAAATGACATGAATTCCCACTATACACAATGATCTGATATTTATAGTCAGTAAATTGTGGATGAAAAGATAGAGACCTACTCCAGCTCTTCCTGTTGTTGTTGTTGGGGTTTTTTGGCACCACCATGCTCCATTTTTCATTTTTATTTAGAGACAGGGTCTTCCTAAATTGCCCAGACTGGCTTTGAACTTGCTGTCCCCATGCCTCAGCCTCTCAAGTAGCTAAGATTACAGACACGAGGGACTGTGCTCATCTGCTTTTTTCTAACAGCTGCACAGTATTCTACAGCATGGCCAAACCGTGATTTAGTGTACCCTACCCATAAATACCTTATTTTTTTGCCACCACAAATAGATCAGTGATAATACACTTGTTCATATATCCTTTCAGACTGGTGTTTTTATTTCTATTGGATAGATTCTCAAAAGCGAGATTCTTGGGTCGATTTTTTAATTTCATATGTTTTTATGAATTTGCAAAAAGGTCACAGAAGTTCATATTCCAATCAGAAAAGTTTAAGTAGCTATTCCCTGCATCCCTGTCACCTCTGCATATAGTTGTTAATATTTGTCAAACTGGATGAAAATAATACATCATTGCTCCTTTAGTTACATTTCTTTTTTTTTAAATTTTTTTATTTTAGTTACATTTCTTTAACCCCTTCTAAGTTTCAGCAAGTTTTCATTTTGGTTACTTTACTTTTTTCATTTTTTGAAATTCTATTTGACTTTTTAAAAAACTGCATGGTCATTTCATCCTTTTTGTGGTGGGGGGACATGTTGGGGATTGAACCCAGGGCCTTTGCACTGAGCTACATCCCTGGCACTTTATTTTTATTTATTTTGAGACAAGGTCTTGCTAAACCACTAAATAAATTGCACAGGTTGGGCCCACATTTGCAATCCTCCTGTTTCAGCCTCCCAGAATGCTAGAATTACAGATGCGTGCCATCATGCCCAGATGCCAGCCCCATGGGCATGGTTGATCTTTCAGGACTGTAGGGGTAAAGTCTCAGGTTGTCCCTATGGATTCCCTCTGTCTTTCTCATTTGAACATCAGCCGGAGGCAAAGAGAGGCAGGGCCTCCCCAAGGTCACCCTGCAAGGCCTGCCCAGTCTGGGCTAACCTGGCCTGGTGCTGGCTCACCTGCACGGGTCAGTGCATTTCTGCCAGCAAGTAGCCAGGCTGACCTAGGAATAGGGCGTGGCTAAGGCTGGCTGGCGAGGGAACATGACCTGGAGGAGTGGCTTGGACCTAGCGTCAGCCCTTGGGGAGTGGCCTGGACCTGACATGGCTTGAGGTGCCAATTTCAAGCACCGGCCCCCTCAGGTGGACTGCAGGGAGTTCTCCCAAGTTTCAAGCACCACCCCTCTCACGCAGATAGTAGGGAGTTCTCGCAAGTTTTCATGGGAACTCCGTTCCATAAATAGAAACCACACCGGAAGCAAGCGCTCCTGCTCCCTTTTCTTTTCTACCACGCCACCAGGGAGAGAGCGCTCCCTTCTCCCTCCCCTGGGAAGCCGGTATCTGCATACCCAGCCCCAAGGCTATCATGCCTTTTCATGGTGACCCCTACCGTGCCTTTTAGGCCCGGTACACATTTTACTGTAGCTATTGTTATACTCAACTCTCCTTTTCTTCCTTTCTCTATAATTTTAAGTAAAACTTTAAAACTACTTTTTGCCCCCCTCATTCAATTCTTTCCTCGAAGAGGGGAAGAACCAGAAATACGGAACCTACAGGATAACAGGGCTGCAGTGCAAGCCATCTGCGCTCCTAGAATGAGCCGCACCCCGACACCTCAGAACATGCGGCCCAGCCCGCCCAGCGTGAGTGAGGGTTGTGCGGGTTGTGCAGGTGGGTGGGCAGGTGCTGGCTGCATCTGGCGCCTGGCTCCTCCGCTGTCCAGCTGCTTGGGTTTTGCGGCCCTTGGTTCCGAGTTCTTCCCGCCCCCGCCCCCACCCCGGCCCTCCCCCCGGGTCTGAATCTCGCCTTCTGCCCTGTATCCCGCCCTGCAGCTTTTGGCCAAGCCTTCTTTGGCCCTGGGCTGCCCCTCCAGCTTTGATCGCTCTGCTTTCGCCCCTTAGTCTCCACTTCCATCTCTGCAGATCTTTTTGCCCTTTTTCTTGCCTGGCCCCCTCCACGTGCCCCCACTCTCTCCCCTCAGTCTTTGTTTTAGTTTTTCTTAGCGTCCCGCCCGTCGGCCCAGTGCCCGCCTGCCTAATCCTCTGCCCGCCCCCTGGAGCAGCCCGGCCTCGCAGCCTGGCACAGGTGCCCGCGCTCACTCCTGGCCGCCCTCACCACACCCCTGCCCAGGCCCTCCAGCTGGGTGCACCAGCCCCTCTGCTCCCTTGCCTCCTCCCGGGACTTAGGAGGAGTCCGGGGAGGTGGATCAGGAAAAGGCCGGGTGCCCTCCGGGGGCAGAACATTCTGCTCCTCTCCTGGACTAAGTGGCTTCCTGAACCCTGAAGGTAGGGGAAGCAGATCCGTCC
>PVJO010025919.1:0-21824 GCA_004026905.1 Hystrix cristata
AAAAATGTCCAATCCTATTAAAATATAATTATTTTGTACACGCCTCTGGAAAGTAGTAAAAAGCACAAAAATAAGGAAGAAGATATAATTTCCAAAGAGTTATCCAAGAAAATATTATACAGTCCTTATATTGTCCAAGACTCAAGCAGGAGAGTCATGCCTGACATCTTAGAAAAGGTTACTAGAAAAAAGAATGCAGAACTGTCACATTACTCGGGTCTCCCCCTCAGTCCGATGCACTGAAAGCCTCGGTCTGATTAGCTACAGCACTTGATCTTTTCACTCTTGTTTTCTAACCGTTTGGTTTTGAGCTCTTTCGAGCTCTTGTAAGGTCAGAAATTATATCTTATTTTTACTTCTAAATTGCTCAGGACAATATCTAACGTATAATGCTAGTGGTGCTGTTTATTGAGCACTTACTCAGTTTCCAGAACAATCCTGCCACGTAGGCATGGTTATAATCCCGTATCTCACACAAGGAAATAGACGTGCGAACACCATCGCCTTTGTTTAGCTGAGGATGGAAGAAGCATCACCTCTGGCCTGGAATGGTTAAAGAAGAGGCTGAGGACAAGGTGGGACTTTCGCCAAGATCTAGAGAATGGGTACAGGTCAGACAAGGAAACGCCTGTGTGGGAGGCTTCCTAGCCAAAGGAAGGACTATCAGTTTGCTTGAGGAGGTGAGCAGGACCAGGGGTGGGCGTACTTGGGGGTCAAGCGTAGGTTGGTCTCCTTGGCGCAGGGTGGGGCAGAGAGGCAGTGGGAATCACGGTTGGACAGGTAACTTGGACTGGACACAGGGACGGCCTTCATGGTTGATGTTGCAGACTGGCTGAGAACCTCAGCCTTTATTCTGTCTGCGCCGAGGAGCTCTGGAGACTCTGAGCAGGGGAAGAGCATGCTGGGAAAGGCTGTTCTAGGATAACTGGTTAAGAATGAGGAAAGGTTTGAGACACCTCAGCTTGATGTCTCTGTACAAAGAGACTTTGCAGAATGCCCCAGATTAAAGGGGAGAGGATGTGTTCATCTTTGCCAGTGTTGTGTTGTGTTATATTGCAACCATCTCTAGCAGGTAGTGGAGCTATGGGGCTGGGGGTGGTGAAAGAGCTATGCAGTGTGGCTGGAGAAAGAGCTGTGCAAGGTGCACTTATGAAGCTGGGTTCAAGTGAGATCTCTGGGTAGCAGAATGAAGACCAGGAAGAACTTGTAGTCCAGGAGCAAATTCTGTGTACCTGTCCTGTTGGGGATCAGAAAGAAAAACCAGGGAAGCAAATGGGTATGCATGCAATGTGCTCTTGCATTTTACTGAAAATTATCCTTCTATATAAGACTGTTTAATGTGCTCATTTTTTATGAATTTTCTTTCTTCCTAACTTCCTTCAAGCCATTTTTACCAACTAGTTTAACCTTTGGAAATCTTGCCAGGACCTCAAACTTAGTATTTCCCAAACTGAAATTAGCTTTTCAGTGTTCAAACTTGTCCTACATTTTGTGTCTTGCATTTATAGCAACAATATCCCATTTTATAGGTTTAAACTCCTCATGTCCTGTCTATGCCATTTGTTTCCAAGGCCCATGAAGTTGATCTCTTTGTAGTGTTTACAACTGCCCGGTCCCCTCTCCCATATCTCTGTGTGTCTGTGTAGATCCCCAGCACATCTAGCCAGGGATGTTGCAATAACCTCTCGATTCACCTTCCCTGGTTTTTACTCTGCTCCCTCCAGTCCATCTTACCAACTGCCACTACCAGGTTCATCTGTGGCATCTAATCTCCTAACTCGAGTGGCTCTCTTAAACCATTTTGCAAAGCTTCTCTTTGCTGACACCAGTGATTTTATACTTGGTCCCTCAATGAAAGCTCACCCAGAAACTAACATGTCAATTAGATAAGGGAAGGCTGTTCTAGTCCCACCAGGAGAGTGTTACGGATTACCACTATTCTGGTTCCATAACACCCAGAGCTCATCAGAATAGAATCTGAATAAATGAAGCTCCTTGAAGCTCATAGTAATGGACACTAGAAATTTACTCCCGATTTTTTTTTCTCACCTTATGTCCCATTAGTGCCAAATATGTCTCCTCCAGTTGAGTCACACTGAGCTGTTCTTTCCACACATAGAGGCTCCTTAACTTACAACGGGCTCACATCCTGATAAAGCCCATTGTAGTCTGAAAATACTGTAATGCACAAATCCATCAACTACACCCAACCTCTTGCACTGGAGGAGACTGTCTGTCTCTCGGTGTCCTTGTGATCATGAGGGCGGACTCTGAGCTGGGGCTCAAGGCTGCTGCTGCCCAGCATCACATACTACAGACTGCTAGCCCAGGAAAGGACCAAAATTCCAGGTTGGGAGTGTACATTTCTGCTGAGTGTGTATTGTGCCTGCATCACTGTGAAGTTGAACATTTGTAAGCCAAACCCTCCCGAGTCGGGGGCCCTGTGTCCTGTGTGTCCTTTGCTCTCTTTTTATCTTTTGCTCCTCTGAGTAAATTCTCTTATTTGAAATGTCCCCCTTTCCTCTGCGTAAGTCCAAATCCTGTTTTTAAAGACCTTCCTCACCTCATTCCTCCTCATGTTAAGTATCGTTTCTTCTCCTCAACCCCTCGTTTGCTCATTATCTGAATCTGTCTTAGGTGTCTATCTCTCTCTGTTTTGTATGAGAATTATTTAATATCACTTTTCTCTCCTCCAAAGGCCTTCGAATCAAAATAATTGATCGATTTGCCCTTATCTTCTTTCTCAGGGCCTGGACTGTACCAATCACTTGTTACTCACAGTGTTTTGAACTATTTGGGTTTAGGAGTACCTCGAAGGAAGGGATAAAGGCACCACAATGATTGTGCATTTCCCGTGGTGCACAGGGCAAGGCCGGCCTTACAGTAGGCTTCATAATGAGTATATAAAACCAGCAGGTGTTTCAATTTACTTCGTAGCTGTAATATGCATGCTTGCCTTTTGAAAACCATTGATGACAGACTCTTAGAATCACAAAAGGCCCATTTGTTCATCCAGTGTGTGGACGAGGGGAACAATATTACTACCATTATTTCGCCCCTGATGTGCACAGGCTAAAGAGGCAAAATACATTTTAGACAATTAGAGGCGGAATCTTCAAATGCATTTCTCTTTATGCCTCTTCCATCCCAGGTCATCTTTCCAGTAAGTATTTCATAACATGTTTTCTTTGAGGTCATTTACTACATATCACTATCTTTAGAGCAGACCTCCTGAAGGGGTCTGGAAAGAATCTAGATGAATGGTTTGGAACTTTTATAGTTATGCACCTCTAGCGAGGTGTATAAATGGACTGAGTTGAACGAACCTGCAGGACTATGGCAATGAGCTGCTGGTGAGGGCAGTGGGAAGTCTAAAGGAATAAATTAAAGTACCAGATGCCCTTTATATGGTGCTCAACTGCACAACATGAGTCAGTGCTAACTTCCCAGGCTGGGTCACAAGTTTATCTTCTCCGAGGACTGTGAAAGCAGCCACGATGGCAGGGGATGATGGATGGAGTTGCTCTGAGGAAGGGTGTGCATGGAAGTTCTGTTTGGGTCTTGAAATTCCCCAGGAAGGTTCAAGAATTTCTCATAGCCTAAGTTCAGTCAATGAAAAGAAAAAGCAGGGGGTTGAGAGTGCTCACATAAATCATCTGACTTTAATTGCACACATTTCAGTATCATCCAGCAAAAGCTTGCTCCTAAGTGTGGAAAAATAAGTGGAGAGATTTCGCCATGTTGGAAAATTTTTTTTTTAAATTATATAATTATTTATCATTAAAAAATTGAACGAAATGCAAGCTACAGTTGCTGCACATGTCTCTCTCTTAATGCACAGAGGCTTAGAGATACGCCTGTTCCAACACGTTCCTCATCTTCCTTATAGCTGAAGTTGCCCTGAGTTTTTCCATTGACAAGAAAGTCAGGTATTTTTTCAATGATAGCTCACTATCTTTTGGAAATGGAAACTGTGCGCGTATTTCCTGAGCCAGTGATATAATTGGAGATTTTAGGGTGATTTCTTTGGTTATAATCCTTGCAGTAGATATATGGTCAATGCTGGCCTATTCATAGGCATTACCACCTAGGAGTACTAAAGAAAAGTTAGGAAGTAAGACAACTGAATCTTGGTTTAAAGTGGAAATCAAATATTTTTTAACACCTCCCATGAAATGGAATAGTGGTGTTTATCCCAAACTCCGTAGTGAAGGCTAATGCAAGGGCTCAGGTTGTTGCATTCATGTTTTATCCCGTGGTTTAAATTCCAGCGTCTGCACTCATTTGGTTGTGTAACTTTAGCTAAGTCATTTAACTTCTCTGTGCCTGAACTTCCTCATCTGGAGAAGGGGACACATATGGAACACATCTGTGTTCAGTCAGTTTTTACTGCAACAGGGCTGTGTAACAAATAGCTTCCCCTAAATTTCAGTGCTTATAATTTTTTTCTCTTTGACGGTTTGTAGCTCAACTGTGGCAGCTCTTTTCTTGGGCGCTAGTTGGGTTCAGACTACTTCACGATGAGAGGGTGAAAGGCAGCTGTCCTCTTGGGTAAATAGCAGGAGCACAAAAGAATGGGACAAACCGTGGATTCCCAGCTGAAGCCTCTCTGTACGCATCCACATTTCGCTGGTCCAGCTGGGAATAGGGCCGAGATCAGCACCAAGCGGTGGATAATTACACATTTCCCGTGGCGGGAGGAAGGTAGAGGGAATGGTTGTTGAACGACAATTCACACGTCACTATCCTAGGGTTGTTGTGAGCGACAGCTGCTGTAACACAATAGTTTGTCTCACAGCAAAGGCTCAGTAAGAATTCATTATTATTCCTTTTTCTTATAAAAAGACAGTGCCATAGACTGCAAATGTGCATAGTAAAAAGAGCCTCTGGAAACTCATTCAGACATTGCTGTGATTCATGTTCCATTTGTCATAACTCTCTCCTTTATATCCCGACTTCTGCTTCTCTTTTCTGAAAAACTGATAGCAATCTGAGGACAGTGGGTGCCCTCACCCAGGCTGCTGGGCTGATTACTGGTAGTTACTTCCATAATGGTCCAAAAGTGTCACGAATCCCATGTTCTTGGGAATTATGGTGGTAAAGTATTAAATTTTAGGAAATGCATAACTCCTATTAATTTTCTTCCTCCCTTGCTCTGTCCTCCCTCTCTTCGTTTTCTCTTCCTTTCACTTATTCCTTTTTTTAAAAAATAAAATGGGACTTCTATTGAGTGAATAGATTACATTTCACTACTTACTAAAATCTTTGACTCTTAGAATGAGTTTGACTTGGGTTGGAAGCAGACACTGAGAGTTAGGGATGTAAGATATTTGTTAGGAATTAATACTCGTGAGAGGAAGAACTAAGAAGCAGGATCAGGAAAAAGAAGTCAAATTGTGGTCCAAGGCCCAAGCAAAGTTGTGTAGATTCTGGAGCTAAAATATCTTTTCAAAGCTGTCCTGAGTCAGGTCAAGGAGACCAGTCCTGTGATTTTCTATATGGGTCAGTCATTTTATGTGGGCTGCTTCGAGAAGGGATGGCTTGAGTTGGGGGCTCTCTATGGCTGAGACAGACCCCAGTGGAGCTGGCAGATGGCAGCTGTGTGCAGACTGCATGCCTGACAGCTGAGCAGACTGCTCTTCCTAAATGTGGATCTGGCTGGTGCTGCTCCATGTTGACCGAAGTACCTGCCTCATTGCACACATTTAATAGATGTTGTCTGATGCTTCAGGACATTGGGATGGGCAGGGACCTCGTGGATACAACTTTAAAAACTCTGGAAGCAATAGAAAAAACATAGACAAATGGGATTACACCAAGTTAATAAGCTTCTGACCAGCAAAAGAGACAATCAACAAAGTAGAAAAACAACATGCAGAATGGGAGAAAATAGTTGCAAACTATCTGTTTGACAAGGACTTTTAATATCCAGAAATATAAGGAACTCAAACCAATCAAAAACACAACAAAACAGAGCAATAAAATCCAAATAGTCTCATAGAAAGTGAGAAATAAATCTAGATGGGTATGTCTTGAAAGAAGACATACAAATGGCCGGCAGGTATATGAAAACATATTCAGCAGCACTAATCATCAGGCAAACGCCAGTTAAAACCACAGTGGGCTATCACCTCACCCCAGTTAGAATGGGTATTACCAAAATGGCTAAAGAGAAATGCCATTGAGGATGTGGAGAAAAAGAGAACCCTTGCACGCTGTTGATGGGAATGTAAATTAGTACATTCTTTGTGCTAAACAGTATGGAGCCGCCTCAAAAAGTTAAAAATATGTGTTCCAGCAATCCCAATATACATCCAAAGGAAACAAGTCCAGTATATCAAAGAGAAATCTGCACTCGCATTTATTGTAGCACTGCTCATGGTAGTCAAGACATGGAGTCAGCTGGTAGAATCAGAAGTATCCACCAAACAGATGACTGGATGAAGAAAATGTGGTATATATCCACAATAGAATACTATTCAGCTATAAAAAGGGTAAAATCATATAATTTACAACAACATAGACAGAACTGGAAGACAGTATGTTACGTGAAATAAGCCAGGCACAGAAAGATGAGTACCACATGTGTGGAATCAAGAAAAGTTGATCTCATAAAGTTGAGAGTAGAATAGTAGTTACCACAGGCTGGGGGTGTGGGGAGAAGAGAGAATGGTTGGAAAAGGAGTGTAAATTACTGTTAGGAGACATGAATTTGGATTTTCTATTGCATGGCAGGATGAATATAGATAATGATGATGTGCCATGCATTTAAAAAAAAACTAAAAGGAAGGATTTTGTATGTTTTAACCACAAATAAATGATAAAAGTTGGAGCAGGTATATATGCTTATCTCAATTGGAAAAATGCACGATGTTTAAATGCATTGGAGCATTACATGGTATCCCATAAATATGTATAATCTTTGAGTCAATTAAAAATGAGTTAAAAAATTGTTGGCTTCTTTCTAGTTATCATTGATATCATTTCTAGTCATCATTGACAACTGCTTCGTACCGTTTTCCTATCTCAGCCCTCTGTCCCCCACCTGCCCCAGATGGCGTTATTTTCCTCCCTTGCTTGGCATAAGTAATAAAGAGCTTTTGTCTATTCTGCAGCTCATGATGGTGTAAGCCTTACCCAGATCCTTGACTGTGAGCCCTGGAGATCAATCTGGATTCGTGTTTGCTCTTGAGTTTCCAACCTCAGCTCATCCCACCTCCAATTGGACCCCAGGAGCATCCATGAGGAGACCCCAGCAGCACCCCGATGTCCAGGGGATCTGTGTTCAAAGTCTATTAAAAATCTATCAGCTATGCCCAAGTCATTCCAGGCAGAAGTCTACAGATTGGGAAAACTAAACTCATAATTTTATAAATAATGGAATTTTATAGAATAACGGAATAGAAGAAAAATACAAATCAACTCAATTCATTTTCCTCCTGTCCAGGCAATGAAACAGAGGTGCACAGAACAGTGATACGTTTACACTCCCCCAACTTTTCAGTGCCAAGAATTGGGGTGGAACCTGGACGCTGAGGCTAGTGGTTTTCCATACTGTCTTATAGTGTTTGGATGGCACTGAATTTTTAAAATGTGAATCAGAGTTGGAATAGGATAACCTGGCTCAAATCCTGGATCACTTACAAGCCATGCAATTAAGGACAAGTGACTTAACCTCTATGAGTGTAAATTTCCTTATTTTTAAGAGGCCACGTCACAGGGTAGTTGTGAGAGTTAAATTAGAAGTGGATAAAAAGGGCTTTGCTTCTATGATAATGATTTGTATTTTTTACAAATCTTATTCCATACAGTATTTAGAAACATATAATCATGCTGCCTTATAGGGTATTTATTATCTGCTACTACAGAATGCATGTCAATAATGCAAGAGCTCATTGTCATAGAGAATTACACATTTATGGCCTATGCATCCAGGGTTGGTGATGGGTAAACAGGTCACCTCTGCTGATCTTGATGGGGCTCATTCGAATGCCTGGGAGTCAGCTGGAAGTTGGCTAATCTATGATGGCCTCTACTGGGTCAATAGCAACCACTCAGCTCTGGTCAACAGTCACTCTTTATTAGACAAATACAGCAGGAAGAAATCGTATTACTGGATTGTTAGTATCTTGGTTATCAATGAATACAGTAGCAGGGAATGGGAATTAGAGTGTATGTGTATAGGCAATAAGAGTGGTGGGATTACTGGTGAAATAGATGTGGAGGGCATAACATATTTCTAGACCGAAGTGCTTCTTAAACTTTTAGGTATATACAACTCTCTGGTTAAAATGAAAATTCTCATCCAGTATGTTCTAGGCAAGGCCTGAGACTCTGCATTTCTAGGAATCTCCAGGGATGCTCAGGCTGCGGGTCTGAGGAATCCTCTTTGAGTAGCAAGGGCTAGAACGTCACTGATGATGGAATGTTTTAGACAAACACTGTTCAGTGTGTCAGCCACTGTTCAACCCTGGGAATGTGAGTAGTACCGGCAAGGAAATAAAATTTAAATTTAACATAAATTTTATTAATTAGATGTGGCTGACAGTGAATGTATTTACAGTGCAGGCCTAGAAATTTGCTGTCTTTAAGGCTGAATCTCTTAGCTAGTGTGGGCCCTGGCGGTGGTACCGTTTTTGTCACGCGAAAGGAGCATGTCACTGAGGCCGAGGACTGCAGGACAGCTCAGATGTATCCCACTCTGCCTGTTCCCAGGACTGTGTGGGTAGCAGAGTGTAGTGGATAAGGCCACACAGTCTAGAGTTCACCCGCCAGGATTCAAACGCAGGCTGTGCCGTTTTGCTGATGTTACCTCGAATCCCTTGGCCTCAGCTTCTTTGTCTGTAAAAGGAGAGTAAACTAGTTCTTCTTTTACAGGATTGTGTGTGTGCATGGATTGCCTTAGTATCTGTGAAATTTAAAAAATTTTATATCATTATTCTAGCTCCTGGGATAGACTACATTCTCTCATGTGCACATGGACTGGCTGAGGCTGCAGCCACCTGGATGAAGAAGCCTTTAATAGTTCATTGCATCTTCCGCCAGCTGGAAAAGCTGAGGACTATCATCAGCTCCTGGTTCTCAGGAAGAAAGGTTCCTTTCATGGTGCTGATGTTCCTTTGGACAACTAAAACTAGTGTGTGCTTAATTCAGAAGTGTTTAACTCAAACCCTATCTCTAAACGGAGCCAATTCACCAAAGAAAGTGTCTGGTGTGAGGCAGAAGGGAGCAGCCCAAACAATGAGGTCAACCTCCCGCACCAAACAGGGTAATGATAGCTGGCCCCTGAGAAGATGCGACTGCTAGGAAACTCCGTGCCCGTGTTTACACAAAACCAAGCGCGAGACGCTTGCCAGTGGAATAAATAAAGGAGCTTCTGGTTACATGATGTTTTGCTGTGCTCAGTTTGAGGCCGTTTTGGAATCAGCGTTTGGGATAGGTTTGAATTTGGGAGCTCAGGCTGCTGTTTCGTCTTTTGTTTGCTTGTTCCAGAGCCTTGAAGCACTCTCGTCTTCTCCAGTCCCCTGAGGGCCTAAGTTTAAGCTGGACCAGAACATGACTTCACCATTTGGCTTCAGGCAGCCCTGTGATCCGCTTTGTTTCTAAATCTCTGACCCGGGATCCACTTAGACTGGGACAAAGGGACTCGGAGCTAAGTGTCCCACGTGCCTAGAGAAGGGGGGCTGTAATAGGACTAACCCACACTGACTGTGGAGATCACACTCTGTGTCCAGTGCAGGGCCAGATGCCATCTCAGACTTCACAATAGCCTCGCGACACAAGTAGTTATTATCCCTAGTTAACTGGGGGCTTTAAGGGGCATGTGCCAGGTGAGAAGCTAGGACACAGTAGCCCCGAAACCTTGGTTTTTCTCCTTTATACACTACTCTCTTTACCCTGAGAGAAGTCACCGTCTCCCTGGTACACAATTTATGAAAGTGAATTTTTTTTTTAGATTTTTAAAAAATTTTATTTTAATGGTACGTTTTATATATACATAGTGATAACATTCATCACAGAAACCAGCACATGGAATATCTTGCTGCTTCTTTTTCTCCCATTCCCCTCCCCCCGCCAACCTTTCTTCCCTTCCTGTTTACAAAAGCTTTGTTTCCATAGTTTTCCTTCCATTCTTTTTTCTCTTGTCCCTCTATTCTTCCTCTCTCCCTTGTTCTCCTTTCCATTTGAACAATTTCTTCTCTTTCCCAATATTATACATTTTAGTCCTTATTTACACTTTCTGTTTCTCACGCCGGAGAAACAATATGGCATTTAAACACGTTTCCGATTTATTTCATTTAAGAGTATGGTCTCAAGATGCATCCACTTACCTAGAAATGTCTCAAGCTTATCATTCTTTATGGCAGAGTAGTACTCCATTGTATGAAAAAAACCACATCTTGACTGGGGATTTAGCTCAGTGATTAGAGTGCTTGCCTGGCAAGCACAAGGCCCTGAGTGTGATGCCCAGCACCAAAAACAAAACAAAACAAAAAAGTCACATCTTTTTTATCCATTCATCAGTTCATGAGCATTTGGGCTGTTTCCAAGAGTTAGCTATTACAAACTGTACCACTATAAACATGGGTGTGCATGTATCACTGTGGTTTGATGCTTTTAATTCTTTTTGGAAGATACCAAGAAGGGGAATAGCTGGGTCAAATGGAACCTCTAGTGCTAGTTTTTTTGAGGAATCTCTGCATGATTTCCCCCGTGGTTGCAACAGTCTACAATCCCACCAACACTGGAGAAGGGTTCCTTTTTCCCCATAGCCCCTCCAACATTTGTTATTGACTGATTTCTTGATAGTAATTATTCTTTCTGGAGTGAGATAGACTCTCACTGTTGTTTTAATTTGCATTTCTTGAGTGACCAGTGATGTTGAACATTTTTTCACATGTTTATTTGCTGTTTCTGCTTCTTTCTCAGAGAAGTGTCTATTTATTACAGCTGCCCATTTTTAGATTGGGTCTTTAAATTTGGGGAATCTTTTTTTTTTTTGAGTTCTTTGTACCTTTGAGATATTAGTCCTTTGTTGGAGGAACAGCTGGCATAAATTTTTTCCCGCTCTGAGTTGTCTCTTTGCCTTGTTGGTAGTTTCTTTCGCTGTGCAGAACATACCTTGAAAGCATATTTTGAACTCCTACGGAGTGCAATGGCTGCATTGAAGTCCTGGGGGGCAAGTACAGGAGAGTGCAACATGTTAACACGATTTGGACAGACTGTTGAGCTGGCCAAAACACATTATCCAGCTTGAGCCTCAGTTTGCTTAGGTAGGAAATGTTTGCGAGCCCTCTGGAATCCTAGGGTATGATGAATCTGGGTGAAGATTTAGGGCCCTCAAGAGAAAAATGATGCTCTCTGTTCTCTTACCTCCTTGGGTGGCTCCTACAGCCTCTTCAGAAACTCTAGAAAGGTTAAGACAACCTATCCAAACATGTCCAAAATACTATTTCCCTGAATACCCCACTGTGTCCAGTGAGACCAAAAGAAAACTGAAAGAAAGGGCAAAAAGTGGAGATTGTGGTACATCTGACGTTTCCTGGCATTTGTTACTTCTCTGGCACTGATGTAAGTGTGTTACCTGAACCACATTTGCTAATTTAAATAATTAATCCATGATTTAGAATAGTGAGTGGGACATGTGGGTGAATCCAGGAAGTTGAGAAAGCGACCATTGTTTTGCCGTGGACGGGAAGGGGACCATTAAGTCTGGGTGACGGCGTCCCTAAGTGAGTTGAGGTTTGCATTTAGTGGCCTCTAAATTTCTCCTTAGGAGGTCTTAGGAAGTGGAAAATGGTGTGTGCCACATGTCTCGAAGTTTCCTTTACTGGGCACACACATTGTTTTTGCTAAGTTCATTTATTTACTAGTTGTGGGCTGTTCATTGGTAGCCATTGTAGGGTCTGACCCCTGACTGCTATCCACTAAGCTGCCCCTTGGTGCTGTCTCTCGGTACGTGGAAGATCCTCTCTGCACCAGGGGTCAAAGTATCTGAAATGGCACTTATAGTGTTCTTTCTCCTAGAGTTTTTTTGTTTTTTTTTCAAAAATATTCTCTCATAGATACATCACCACAATTAATTTAGCGTGTTTTCATCTCACTAGATAGTCCCCTTTCTGTCCCTTTTTACTTAGTCCCTGCCCCCTTCCCACACCATATAACCACTACTTTTTAAACATCTGCATTATTTTTTTTAAATTTTTTTATTATTTTTACCAAGAACATGTATTGGTACATTGTATACATAATAATCATAATCAACATGGTTATTTTGTACCTGTACATGATACATCTTGGTTTCCCCCCTCTTCCCCCCCTTCCCCTCCCCTCCCTTCCATTCACCCACATCTGCATTATTTTTAATTGAGTGATTACTTTCTAATGGATGTATTTTTAAGTGAACTGCTGGCTCAGAAGACAGGTATGTCTTTCACGTCAAGAAACCACCAGGCAGTCTTCCAAAGCACTTATGCCATTTCACACTCTGACCCAATATTTTCTCTGAAATGGTCAGCAGCACCAGGAGGATCTTTGCACTACTTTCTCTCGCCCCCATCTCCTTTCTCTATCAAGCTAGTTATTTCAGCCAATTTGAATGTGCAGCACTCAACAGTAAACATTTCCATCTCAGATTGTGTAGTATTTTCATTTGCTCATTCCTTCCATCAAAAACCATTCTGTCAGAAGATACAAAGAAGTGCAAGGTAAAGGACTTTAAAACCCAGGGAGGAAGCAATGGTAACATCATACTGAATTACAACCACTGCAGCCTTTCTCAAGATCAAGGAAAAGGCAGGGATTTCCACTCTTATCACTTCCATTGATGCTGTAAAGGCGGTTACATCAGTGCAATAGGCAAGAAAAAGAAAATCAGGCATGTGTTATTCAGCTTTTCCTTACTGTGACAAATAGCTGAGATAAACTGCTTAAAGGAGAAAAGGTTTAACTTGGCTCATGGTTTCAGTCCACATAGGACATCATGGCAGAAGTGTGCGCTCACCTCATGGCAGCTAGGAAATGGATAGAAGGAAAGAGTTTGAGAAGACACGCCCTTTACAGGGCCACCCGACTAGGCTCCACTTCTGTATAGCCCATTCAGCTGCTAATTTATCAATGAGTTAGTCCATTGTTGACTCAGGAGGGATTATTAGTGCCCTCACGATCCAATCACCTTTTGAGTTGATAATCCAGATTAGTTGTTACAAAGCACAATGACTGACAGGAATAATACAACTCTTTACTCACAGATGCCATTTTTATCTAGGCAGCAAGCCTCAGAATTCTACAAAAATGCTGCTAGAACTAATAAGTGATTTCAGTGTTTAAAGTTGATACATAAAATCGATTGCACTTGTACCTCCAACAGTGAACAACTAAGAAATAAAATTACAAATACCATTCACAACAGCATCAGAATATAACCTATTTCACCTTATTTCTAACAAAAATATGCAAGACTCGAACCCTTAAAGTATCAGATGTTTCAGGGAAAGAAGAACTACTTAGTGGAAAAATCTGTAGTGTTTCATGGAAAAATGTGTAGTAACATCAATATTGTTAACTTGTCAGTTCTCAAATGGATCTGTAGCAGGGGCTGGCAAACATTTCTGTTAAAGGGTAGATAGTAAATATTTTAGACTTTGTTGGCTGTACGATATTAATTACAATGATTCTCTGCCTTTGTAATGCAAACGCATAGACAGCATGTTTAAAAAAACAAGCCTGGCTGCATTCCAATAAAACTTTATGCGTAACAATACGTGATGGGCTGGATTTGCCCTCTTCTATCACCCATCAACTGAAAAATGAGAACTAAAGCCAGATGCTCTTTAGAGTTCTCTCCAACTTTGTCTTTCTCTGACTGTGCCAGATAGTGAGGTGCATAAAAAGTTTTACAGTTGCTTATTTGGCTGCTTGTTCTCTTGCCAACCTCACCTTCACATATAAAATGGTAAAAATAAAGCCATTTGGTAGTGTTGATGTGAAAATTAAGAGAAATTATATACAGACCTGGGACAATGCCAGGCTGGCCTGAAGATATGCTTACCTTTCTTCTTATGACTATATTCTCCTGTTTGTTTTTAGAATTTAGTTTTAAGAGTTGGAGATTCAGAAACTGTTTTCAGTCAAGCACCTGATGCTACAGGTGACAAGACTGGGGGCGCCTGGAGCAGCAGGTTCATGATGAACACACCTGAACACTGGTTCAGCAGCCAGGCTGCCGTTTTGTAGTACGAGGTGCTGGGTGGGGCTTGGTTGCCAATGCTTCCTACCAAAGACCTGCAGGTGCTGACCTCTGAGGAGCTCAGCTTCAAAGTTCAACACGGCCCGAGACTGCAGTGGGCACCTACCTCCCATCACCTTTTTAAGAAGCCGTGCTTTCCATTGTAAGCATTACACTCCAGCCCCCAGTGTAAGCTCAAATGACGTCATCGCTGGGAAGAGTTAGCGTGTGGTGAGAATCAATGCCTTCCATGCATCAGGAATAAGAGCTGGGAGACACACAGGCGTTTTCGTATACCTTCTGGAGCTGGACCTCCCGTCCATTCACATTCTGGTAGTGAGCTGGCTAAAATGAGGGTTGTTGGTATGCTGCTTCTCTCAGTCCTGCCCTGGGTGGCATTTGTCTTGCAACTTTCCCATGCTCGTTTCAAGAGGAAAAAAAAAAAAAAAGCAAAGCAAAGAGATTGACATATAGCTACCCCGAGGCTAGAGTGTCACCGAAATAGATTTCTCCAAATAAAAATAAGGGCCGTTTTCGCTCCCAAGCCTTTGCAATGAAACAGAGTTAATAAAAACTGCATGGGAAACTCACATTGCAGCTATAAAAAAAATTAAAAAATAGAATTCCTAGCTAAAGTCAGCAGTGATTGTTGGCTCCGGGTGGAAATTAGGGAGTAAAATATTCTGAAACAATCATTGAAAGTGAAGAGGGAAGATTTATTGCCCTTTATCCACTTGTTTAACCCTTTGGAAGTAAAGCTAGAGTCACACTTGCTTAGAATGTGGTTACATTGAGAGTTTAAAGAGCAGAAGGAAACATCTCTTTGTGGATAAGCTGCTGCAGGGCTACTTAACTTACAAACTAACATGAACACAAACATGAAAACCAAAACTGCTGCGAGATAAGACTTGGTAAGATCATTGATGAAAGTGTGTGTGTATCTCAGAGTCTCTGAGGTTGAAGACTGTGTGTCCTTCTAGGCTAGAGGGTAGGGACATCTTTTGTCACTCCCCATCCCCAGTTCCCTATCATCTGGAATATCTCCAGCTCCCTGCAGGGTGCGGTCTATCTAGGACATTTCCAGCCCCCGTGTGAGGTGCCACTAGGCCACCAGGGAGTGGTGATTGATTATCTGAGAAATTCACCATCTTTTTATATTCAGGACTTGTCCCTACTCTAATGGGACCCCAAGATATCAACTACTTCTCACTTGGGGCTACAAGCATTAAAAGTCACAATATGTAAGACAAGTGAGCCCCTGCTTGCAGTAGAGGAGTTTATAGGAATATTTAGAGGTGACTCAGGGTCCTTTCTTTCCCCCCTCCTTTACAGCATATAAACTCTGGTCATTTTCACAGGTTTTTGCTAATTAATACCACCACTGTGGAAATGGGGGCTGTTCTGAAAACAAGCAGCAACAAATGAGATTTTTATGGCTGGTAGAAAAGTCTGGGGAATAATTAGCAAATCTGTGGCGATCCCTGACTCTGGGTACCGGCATGGTCATGGCCAGCCCCGGAGATCACTCAGGGAAATGGGGTCAGACTTTCTACCTTAGGGTACATTTATACTGTCAGTTACAGCCTTCAAGCTGCAGTTGGACAAATGTGGGAAAATATTCTGTGAAATGCTAGACAAATGAACCTGAAGTTGACCAATCTCAACTAGGAAAACTAGCTCTGCTCTGCTAAATGCTGTACAGCAGCCAAGGCTTGCAAATGAAATATTTTGATATCTCGTTAAACTTGAGTCCCCTGAGAGAGGCAAGCACGCACGCGCGTGCGCACGCGCACACACACACGCACACACACACGCACACACACACACATACACACACGGTTGGGGTTCTCAAGGTGGATGGCTAGAGAAGATTCTAGGAACGACAGACTCCTGCGGCTAGATGGGAACCTGAGGGTCACCCAGTCCAGAGATTCATGTAACCAAAGGACATTTGGACAGAATTCAGAGGGATCTGTGAACATGGATACATTTTTGTTCTCACTAACCTCTAATTTAAATTGAACATTTCTGTGTTAAAGGGGGACAACAAAGCATGGAGACATCAGTTATATCTGAGATTTTGGCACAGCAGAAATCGATGATGTCTATATCATATCACAGCACTGTAGACAACTCAAAATATCGTTTATGCTCATTCCTGCTTTGAAATTAGGGTAGTTATCAGACCCACTGTTAGGTCTTCTTTAATGTGGTACAAATGAAAAATACATGTATTACTATATCATATATTTAAAATATGTTGAGTGCTAAATTTTATGTAGTTTTTGTTATTATTTGTATTTTGTATTTAAAAACATTCTGAAAAGATGTCATAGGCTTCATCAGACTGCCAAAGAGGTCCGTAATACGTGGTTTAAGACCCCCTTTTTTCTAGTCTGCTCTATTTACAGCTGAGGAAATCGAGGCCAAACTGGCGAGTGGCAGAGAAAAATCCCAGAGCCCCAGGGTGCTGTCCCCAGCTGGGTTCTCACCATTATAGACATCTACAGGAGAAGAAAGTAACTTTGGTAAAAACAACATTGAGTACTTCCTCAAAACAATGTTGTTTAAGTGTGGAAGTCAGAGATGACAAGCTATTCCTGAGGCTAATCTTAGCCAGAGAATTCATTTACAAGTTCAAATATGCTTTTCTTCCTTCAAAGTGTGGACATTGCTAAGTTAAGAGCATGCTTGGTTATTTCAGAAAGTTAACGCTGAGGCACAACGATGTGGGTTATATCTAAACAGTGCCACAGAATGCATCCTGTTTTCTGCACCCCTAGCAGCAAGTTTATCTCCTGCATATTTAAGGAGACTTTAAATGAAAATTGTAATCTGTGTACTTTCCAACTGTGAGCAATGGGACACTGGATGCGAGGCCAGACTAGGCCAGCACAAATATGGATAATTTAGATTGCCAACTTCACGTGTTGCCTAGAATGAGATACATTACCTGCACAATTATGTTTGTATGTCCCTTCTCATGGAAAAGACAAGAAGCACATTCATTTCAAACAGTCAGTATCTCTTATGAAAGTGTTAGTGGATCCTACGTGCTTGGGATGAACATAAAGATGTGAGTAATTCCAAAGTCTTTTCTTTCAATGGTTCAATCGGAGGCAAATTTTCTTTAAAGCAATAGATCCTAACAAATGATGACTTTCTAAATTTTGTAATTCATGAAATTGTAAGACTTTAAACATGGAAAGGGATCTTATGTATCACTCTTTGTGTGTATGCGTGTGTGTGTGTGGTGCCGGGCAGCGAACTCAGGGCTTGTGCTTGCAAGGCAAGCACTCTAACCACTAAGCTAAATCCCCAGTCCTTCAGCTAGTCCTTTTTTTCACAGTTTATCAGATATGACATACATCCTGATACATTTGTTCTGTTTCAGCTTTACATTTTCATGTTTTAACTTTTTATTTTGAAATAACTTTAGATTTATAAAAAGGTTAAAAAATATACTATAAGTAATTTCAGTATTCTCTCTTTTAGACTCTTCAAATATTACTATGTCGTATAACTCTATTACGGTGATCAAAATCAGGAGATTTAAGCCAGGCATGGTGGTACACACCTGTAGTCCAAGCACTCTGGGAAGCAGAGTGCTTCCCAGGAGGATTTCAAATTTGAACTCAGCCTGGGCAATTTAGCAATGTAGTAAGACCCTGTCTCAAAAAAAAAAAAAAAAAAAAGGACTGGAGATATAGCTTAATCCTCAGTACTGGAAAAAAAAAAAGTCGATACTATTTTACACTTTATAGTTCTTCTTTAAATTTTACTGATTATCCCTCTAGTGTTTTTTTTCTGGTCCTGAACACAATTTAAGGTTGTCTGTAGTCTTTAGTTCTCACCTTCACTTATTTTCCTCTAAGCTGAAAAATTTCTCAGCCTTCTCTTTGTGTTTTGTGATGTTGACTCTGAAGGAAATTTGGCTAGCTATTTTGTGAAAGGTCCTTCAGTTTGGGTCAACCTGATGTTTCCTTGCGATTTTTTTTAGGTTATGCAATTACATGTTGTATTTATTATTCCTTTTCTTGTACATATCTATGGGGTACATTGTGATGATTTGATGCATGTATACAGTGTACGAAGATGACATGAGAGTAAATTTCCATCTCCCAAAACGTTAAACTGTTTTGATTAACTCATAAAAATTGCACACATTTATGGGATATGATGTGATATTTCAGTATACATGTACAATATATACTGATGAAATCAGATTAGTTAACTTTTCCATCTCTTTATTTTGCTTTGTTTGTACAGCTTCTGAGCTCTTCTCTTCTAGGATATAAAGATTATTGTGAACTATAGCCACCTCCACATCTGCTGTAAGCTAGGACTTAGTACTTCTGTGTTTAGATGCTCAGTATCCAATTTCCCATCATACCCCCCAGATGCTAGTAATCACTGTTACTCATTCCAATTGAATGTTAATTGTGCACATATTAGAAAGAAAATGTGGCATTCATCCTTCTGTGTCTGACTTATTTCACTTAACCTCATGTCCTCCAGTTCTATCCATTTTGCTGCAAATAACAGAATTTTATTTTTCTTTGTGGCTGAATAATATCCCATTGTACATACGCACCACGGTTTCATCAGCCATTTGTCTGTTGACGGGCATCTGGTTGATCACATATTTTAGCTATCATGAACAGTGTGGGAATAAACTTTTGCAGACAAGTCTCACTTTCACATGCTTACATCATTTCCTTTCTGTGCACACCCAGAAGTGGGATAGCTAAGTCATAGGGGAGTCCTATTTTTAGATTCTGTGGATGTTCCATAATGTTCTCCATAGTGACTGTATTAAGATATATTTCTGCCAATAGTGTGTGCGAGTTTCCTTTTCTTCACATTCTCTCTGGCATTTATTTTGTCTTTATTATTTTTGTCTTTTGGATAATAACTATTCTAACTGAGGTGAGATGATAACTCATTGTGGTTTTAACTTGCATTTCCCTGATGGCTAGTGAAATTGAGCACTCTTTCATAAATCTGTTGGCCATTTAAATGTCTTCTTTCGAGAATTATCTATTCATATTCTTTGGCTATTGTAATTGGTATTTGATTTTTGTTGAGTTTTTATAAGTTCCTTATATATTCTGGGTTTTAATCCTTTGTCAGATAGTTTGCAAAATTTTCTCCCATTCTCTTGATTTTCCTCTTTATTCTGTTTATTGCCTTAGCTTACAGAATATTCTTGGTTTGATATAATTCCATTTGTCTATTTTTGTTTTCTGTGATTTGGGGATCTTATAGAATTTTTTTTTGCTTATCCTGAGGACTTCAAAGGTCTCCTCTATGGTTTCTTCTAGTAGCTTCATAATTTCTGGTCTTACATTTGGGTCTTTAATCCATTTTGAGTTAATTTTATAAAAGGTGTGCTCTAGAGACCAAATCTCAATCTTCTAAATATCACTTTCCAGATTTCCCAGGACCATTTGTCAAACAGGCCATCCTTTCTACAGTGTACATTTTTAGCAGCTTTGTTGAGAATCAGTTGGCTGTAAAGGCACGCTGTTATTTCTGTACACTATTGTGTCCCATTGGCCTATGTGTCTGTTTTCATGCCAATACCATCATGTTTTGATTACTCTTGCTTTGTAGTATATTTTGAACTTAGTGTGATACTTCCAACATTCTTTTTGCTCAAGAGAGCTTTGGCTATTCAGAGTTTTGTGTTTCTATATAAATTTTAGGATTATGCTTTTTAGTTCTGTGAAGAATGTTATTGGTATTTTGATGGGAATTGCAATGAATCTGTAAATTACTTTGGATAGTATGGACATTTTAACAATAAGAATTCTTCCAGTTCATGAAGGTGGTGGGGTTTCTTTCCATATTTTGTGTGTCCTACAGGCTATATGTTTTCATCAAAGAAGTGATGTTGTGTCCCTCTCTGTACATTGTACTGGGGGTATGTGGCAATATCTCATCACTGGAAATATTAACATTGATTCTTTGGTTAAGGTGATGTTGCTTTGTTTTTGCCATTCTAAAGTCACATATTTTCTATTTTAATCAATAAGTATCTTTTTTAATAGAAATACTTTGAGACCATGTAAAAATCCTGTATCTCATCATAGTTGCATCGACTAATTTTAATTGATGCTTCCTGCCTGAAGCAACTCTTTGGTTTGTATGAAAAGTTTATTCTACAAAAGACTCAATATTTAAACAACAAATCCATGTTTCCCTTTTCTGAGATTTACGTTGGTTTTCGTAATTATTCATTGCCTCACTGAATTCTTCTCTCCCTCTTACTATTTACCCAAAGTTATAAATGCCATCAGAATGTGACAGTTGCTAATGTGCACGCAATCCAAATATACTTGCAAAGTAGGTGTGGTAATTTTTAAGGGTGCTTGTTGGATTTCAAGTACTTAATAACACAGAAAAAGGTGTGATGTGGATTCTTTCATGAATGAGTGTAACTTGATCATATCCCATGAGTAGAGTATGACTATTTATACTTTCCAAGCCACAAACACCTCATAAGTACACACACTATTGAAGGAAACTTTCCATGTTACACAAGTGTCGAGATCCTAAGTTTTGCGCTCTACTAGAGTACCCACCAAAGACAGCTGGAGCCTCCAGGAGACAGAGGGAGAGGGTGTGTTGAGGGCAATTTTTCATTAACACTTGGTCACCTACTTCAAATATTTTTGTAGCTCAAATCTATGTGTATATAAGTAAGCAGATAACAGAAACTCCTGCCTTAGATTTTACTCACTGCTGTGTGATGGGCTCTAAGGACTATGAGGTATAACTTGGCACCTGCCAAAGATAGAAGAGTCAAGACTTCTTGTTCTTGGAATGTACAGGGCCAGCCAATGGAAGATCTCCTGCTAGGGGAATCTCCAAGAATGTGAATGAGCATCAGCTTCCAATGAGATAGACTTTTTTTTTTCGTAGTCAACTCCTTTAAAAATGGATGGAAATCAAAAATAGGAATGTTGGTATAGAAAAGATGGTTTTCATTATCCAACACACCAAACAAGACAATTTTACCAAGCTTTAGGAAGGACTTAAGGAAGTCATCCAGTTTGACCTCTCACTGGATCATAACATGTCCCTGGTCCTGAATCCTCCCATTTTTAAAATCCCAAGTGCTAAGAATGTTGTCACTTCCATGCTTCCTCACCAGTTGAAACTCATTCCTCCTGTCCACCTGAGGATGTACAGCAATAAAAATCCAATTTAAAAATTCAACCGTGATACTAGATGCCAAAGCTGACCTCTCTTGCTAACACTGTAATCAGATCTGTAGGTAAACAGGTAAAGACACAGGCGTTGTAGACACAATACAGAGAAGAGAACATAATTTTTAGATGACTGACTTAAATTGACTTTAAGACTGACTTAAAATTCAAAAGGTCATAACAGGCAAGTTTAGGCCAAATCTAACAGATGAAGATGAACAGAGCTGTAACATGTGAAACATTGTTCATTTGGGTCAAAATGATTGGCCAGCCCCAATACAGATCAGAGAACAAGCAAAAGCATGAAAAAAAAGACCGAGTCTTAGGAGATTTACAACAATAAACTCAAGCTAGAGAAATGCAGAGTGGCAGGAAGTGTGACC
>PVJO010025920.1:0-21948 GCA_004026905.1 Hystrix cristata
TTTTTTTTTTTTTTTTTGGTGGGTTGGTTGCTGGGGATCAAACTCAGGGCCTTGCACTTACTAGGCAAGCACTCTAACCACTGAGCTAAATCCCCAGCCCCAGTAGATTCTTTTATTCTAGGTAGATGTCATCAAAGACCTGGCCTCTCATTACTAAGCACTCTAGTATTTAAAATTACTCAAAGTAACATCTGTGGAAAGTTACAAAGGCCAGTGTAATGGGGTAAATCTGACAGGTGTTAATAATTAATGCATTCTCTCAAAGATGTCCAGTTTCAGATGATCTTGACATGATGGGCGTCGCCAGGCAGTACATGCAGTTAGAGCTTCCGGCTCTTGCATTAGCTTGTCTAATGCTCATGCCCCACTCAGAAAAGAGAAGCCATCAAATTAAGGTATCTTGTACATTATTCTTCTGGGGTTGCCAAGGAAATGGAAGCTCTTGGGTTGCACATCTCTTGCAAACCTATAAAGCATGAATACATTAGCATGGGCAAGGCTGGGAGTGGGGTGGCTAGTGTAGGTAAAATAGAGGAGACAGGGAGGTTCAGCTGAGGCATGTCTTGAAAAAGGTTTGGACATTACCTTTATCTGTGGGGAACAACTGATTTCTTGGAAGAGTAAAGTGAAATGATGGAGGCCATCTCTTGGAAGGAACAACCCATTAGCCTCGTAGGCTCAATCAGAGAGGTGGCAAGCAGGAAAACTCCTGGGAAGCTATCACAGTCGCACAGAATATTCACTCACTCGGTCATACACACAGCCTGCCAGTAGCAGCAGACGCCAAGGAACAGGTACCCTGTCGGGTGGTGATGGGGAAGGCGCCAAGGGGCAGCCTGACTTCAGTCTTGTGTGAGAGATAAGAGGAGGAGAGTCAGATCTTACGTGTGGGTGTTTAACAAAGATACTGTGAGCATTTTGAGGACAGAACTTTTAAAAATAACTTTCCTTTTCCTTGATACAAGAACAGATAGAACAAAGTATTTTAAATGTTTTACAGTTATTTATTCCACAGGTATATAAGGAAGGACATACAGAGCTATATAAATGGATATGCCTGTTTTTTTGTTTGTTTATTTTTTTGGTGCCGGCGATCAAACTTAGGGCCTTGTGCTTGCAAGACAAGCACTCTAACCACTGAGCTAAATCCTCAGCCCCAGTGCTTATTTTTTACTTGTCATTTAGTCTATTAATTGCATTTTCTCAAAGCCATCTTGTTTTAGACATTTTTTTTCCTTTTTTGATTATTCATAAATTTATCCCTTGCTGCTTTTCAACATTTCAGTATCTAAATAGATTCCTTTTGGCACTTAGAACAACAAAATGCCTCATAAATCATTTTTGCTATCTGAATAAATAGTTGTAAAATACTTTTTTCCTCTTATTTTAGTAATACTTCTTATCAGAATTTTTCCTACATTAGAAATTCTTTTGACATATTTCAGATTTGAAAATAAAAACCTTCCTCACTTGACACATTGGTAATAACAATACTTTATAAAATTATGTTCTGATTTTTTTCTAGACTTTTCTGGGCTCATGTAATCCTCAGATCATTTTACAGCAGTTAGAAGAACATATGAGTTCTGGACAGTTAGCAGGATTTTCACACCAAGTAAGATAATTTTGTCTCCTTTTTCCTAATAATTTGCTTCTAGAAAGTAATCATTTTCTAAAGTAAGATTTAGCTGGAAATTCTTGCTGCTGCTTAACATGTAAAAATTATTTTGCATTTATTAAGATCTCAGTAGATTTTTTAAAAGGCAGGGACCCTGGTTGTCTTGTCCACTGTTCTGCTCAGTGGAAATTTTATATCCTTAAGTGCTTGTTATTTGGGGGCTTTTGTTTGGTTTGTTTTGAATTTTGAGACAAGATCTCGCTGTGTAGTTTAGGCTCGTCTTGAACTCACTGTGTAGTACAGACAGGCCTCGAACTCATGGTGATCCTCCTGCCTCAGCCTCCTAAGTGTTGGGGTTACAGGAGTGCGCCACCACGCCCTGCAAATGCTTGTAATTACAAACAGATCTTCTTCATAAAAAGTTCCAACAATCTTAGCCACAGTGGCTTTCCGTGTCTTTACTGTGTGCTGCACTGGGCCAAAGCCTTTCACTCCTTCAGACAGGAGGCTCGGTGCTGACATGGTGATATTTCCACTTCCAGCTGTAGGACTTTTCAGGATTGAATAAAGTACCTGGATCTTAGCACATTTTTAATATAATGATACCTGTCATTCTATAGGTTAGAAACCTGATTCTGAATAATATCATAAAAAAGAAGGAATTTGGGATTTTGGCAAAGACAAAATACTTTCAAGAGCTGAAATCGCACATGATAAATACAGACAACATCACTGAACTAGTCAACTATTTGGCAAGTGACTTAAGGTAAGTTAATTTAAAGAAAAAACCCTATAGAATTTCCTTAAGGTATGTCTTTATTTAGAGGAAACTCTCAAACAATTATAGAGCTACATGGTTGTCATTAAAAGCTCAAAATCCTAAGTCACTGCACATCCCCAGAAGTTAACCATCGTTCCCCCAAAGGCACGGAACGTGAACTTGGAATCAGACAATTAAACAGGTCGTGTGACTCCCCACGATGGGTGTCTCTCGAGCCACCCAAACCTGACTTACCAGGCTGGATCCCTCAGAGCCTGCTCCAAGCACTGCGAGCTTCCATGGCACATCATCTCTGCGAAGCTGGGTTATCCAGTTTTCCAGCTCCCACAAGTGTAGAAACAGTAAGCTGGGTGGATGTGGAGCATGAAGAGGAGGAAGCAGCAGGCTGCCACTGCTGAGATGCAGGGTACAGTCAGGAGGAAGCGCAGGGGGCTCTGACCCACATCTAGTCCCGCATCCGGTCCCACATCTGGTGCCACATCCGGTCTAACTGCTATGCATGCAAGAGGCTTCCCTTTCTCATCACCACCCATGGGTTTCTTCCTGTCTGGTTTTTCTTCTGATCAGCCATCATTACATATTGTCATTTGTGGATGAGTATTATTTTTCCAGGTATACTTGAGACATAAGATAAGCCACATATATCTGAAGTTTATTTTTTTTGGAGGGTTGCTGGGAGTTTAACTCAGGGCCTGGTGCTTTTTGTGGTAGGCAAGCAGTCTACCACTGAGCTAAATCCCCAGCCCCTAAGAATACGTTTAATGCGTTTTGACATCCCTGTACCCTGCAAAGCCAGCACTGCAGGAAAGAGGGCAAACATTTACCACCCCTGGGGCTTCTTCATGCTCCCTTTCCTTTCTGACTCCACAGCTTCGATGAAGCCTCAGCCTTGGTCAGTGAATATTCAAAGCACTGCGGGAAGCCTGTGCCGCCAGATGCAGCCCCTGGTGAAATCCTGAAGGTAACGCTGGCTGCTGGCTTCTTGGGTCCTAACCTGACACATATTTCTACAGTCTTGAAATTGATCCAGCCTTTTCTCATGTTCTGGAGATAAATCTGATTTGTGTGTGTAGACAGTCCTGCATTGCTTAGGGCCACATCCTGAGAAATCTGTCTTATAAACATCCTTGAGCCTGTTTACACCATTTAATAAACCTGCATGGTATAGGTCAGTCATTCAGTGTGAGATCCCAGTTACTCAGGAAGCTGAGGCAGGAAGATTGACAGTTTGGAGTCAGCCATGGCAACTTAGGGACACCCTGTTTCAAAATAAAAAATAAAAAGAACTGGGTTGTAGCTCAATGGCAGAACACCCTGGATTCTATGCCAAGCACTACACGAATGAATGAGTGAATAGAAAAGAGACACAGTAAATACAAGATGGGCAGGGCAGCTGCCAGTGTAACGTGACAGACTCTTCTTCTGTGGTATGCTTATGATGGATTTTTTGGTTGGTTCGTTGGTTTGGTTTGGTTTGTTTTGTTTTGAGACAGGTTCTCGCTAAGCAGTTCAGACTGCCTTGACCTCACTACATAACCAAGGCTGGCCTCAAACTCATGGCAATCCTCCTGCCTCAACCTCCCAAGTGCTGGAATTACAGGCATGTGTTTTTCAGTAGGAGCACACTAAAATAATGATTAGAAAGTATGTATAAACTAGTAACATTTCTAGTCTAACATTACTAGTCTATAAACTAGTAACATTTCTTATCAAGCACAATTGTATGTGCTGCACACTGGCAGCACAGTGTTTGTGTACCCAGCATTGCCACAAATGTGTGATGATGAACTACGCTGACAACAGTATGATGGCCATGACATCACTAGGATGGGCTTTCTTAGTGCCCTTGTAATCTTATGAGATCACTGCCATATGTCCAGGCCATCATTGACCTAATCATTGTTAATGGCACGTTTTCTGTTAGGGAACCCTAGAGCAGAAATCAAGGCTCTGTGGCTTTGGGGGGTTTTTTTGAGTGTTTTGTTATTGTTGTTTTAGATAGGGTCTTGCTGTATAGTTCAGACAGGCCTTGAACTCATCATGAGCCCAGACTGACCTCGCACTCGTGGCGATCCTCCTGCCTCAGCCTCCCGAGTGCTGGCATTACAGGTGTGCACCACCATGCCTGGGTCCTGTGGCTTTGTTCTTAGCTGTTCCGCTGGGTGGTGTCTGACGCAGGCAAGCCCTTTACTCTGTGGGCTGTGGTCTTTGGACCTGGCCCCCATGGCCTCTCCCGTGTTTTCCAGAGTTGTCCTTCCCTAAAAAGAATAGTTTCCAATATTGAAACAAGGGGGAAACTGAATTTTAAAAGGTATAGATTACTGTCATGTTTCAGCATTTTTGGCTTTTGTTTCTGTTTGTTCTGTGTCTGTGTGTTACAGGGAACCAAGCTCAGGACTCATACATACTAAACTGCTCTACCAGTGTTTTTTCTGTTTTGTTTTTGCCTTGAATTTATGACCCTCCTGCCTCAGGCTTCTGAGTTGCTGGATTACAGGCTTGCACCACCATGCCTGGTTATTTCTTTTCTAATTTTTCTTGGGGGGCGGTGCTGGGGATTGAACTCATGGCCTTGTGCTTGCCAGGCAGGTGCTCTACCACTCAAGCTAAATCCCTAGCCCCTCTTTTCTGATTGAGAAATATATGTTCCCTATAGAAAGAAGAGAAATATGAAAAGGGGGGGGGAGGTACACTGATGTGAAAACTCACTGCCCAGACAGAGGGTCACTGTTAGCTTTCTCTCTCCCTGTACTGCTCTGAGGTTGAACCCAGGGCCTTCACACCAAGCCACAGCCCCCGCCCTCTTTACATTTTTTATTTTGAGACAGGGTCTTGCTAAATGCCCAGGCTGGACTTGAAACTTGTGATCTTTCTGTCTCAGCCTCCCGGAGTGCTGGGCTTGACCCCATACACCACCACACCAAGCTGCTGTTAATATTTTGCTGTACATCCTTCCAACTTTTTGTGGATAAAATGTACACATAAATTCATTTTATTCAGATTTTAAACTTAAATATAAGGTAAAATGTTTACTTTGATCATGTTTTGGTAGTTTTAGTAAGCTTACGTTTTGTTTTTGTTTTTTTTTTTCTTCCTTTGGTTCAGATTAAGCATATTAAAATGAGTCTATTGGTTCATTTAGATAAATAGCTGGCAGTGTTCACTTCCTGTCAGTTGTGCTTAGTGGCATAAGATTACTGTTTTTGTTTTGGGGGTTTTTTTGTTTTTTTGTTCGGTTTTTCAGACAGGTTCTCACTACAGGGGTGGGGATTTAGCTCAGTGGTTAAAGCACTTACCTCTCAAGCATAAGGCGGTGGATTTGATCCCCAGCACCCAAAAAAAAAAAAAAATCTCTTAACTGAATCTGATTTCTCCTGATTGGCTGACCTTGGGTCATGTGCCTATCACTGGGCCAATCACTGTGGCTGAGGATTAGGTGATGTTCCATTGGTTGAAAATGGAGCCAGTCTGGGGATTTAGCTTAGTGGTTAGAGTGCTTGCCTCACAAGCACAAGGCCCTGAGTTCGATCCCCAGCACCAAAAAAAACCCCAAGAAAACCTCAAACTCACTACATAATTCAGGCTGGGCTTGAATTCACTGTGTAGCCCAGCCTGGCCTGGAACTCACAGCAATCCTCCTGCTTCAGCCTCCTGAGTGCTGTGATTATAAGCGTGCACCAACACACCTGGCAGATTACTGTTTTGAAAGAGGGAAAATATCAATGTAGGGCACAAATTCATAGCCCTTAAAATGTTTCTTCTTAGTCATATCTGTCTAAAATGCCAACTAATAAAAAAAAACTAATTTTATACATAAATCTTATCACTACAGTTAATTCTTAAATTCTATTATCTGACCATTTTCTGTGTAAAAAACTGATACTCATAAAGTGTTTCCTTGTGTTTTCCCATTTAGATGTTCTTTAACGGATTATAGTAAATCATCAAACCTTTTTTCAAAAGCAACAAGAGGAAGTTTGGAGTCTGCTACTAACTGATCGTATTTATTATAGTTTTAAAATGGTGCAATCCATGTGCAGCAACTATGTTACCCACAAGGAGTAACTAAATGCTCAATATTAGTATAATTCCCAATAAAGAAGTTGTATCCTGAGCTAATAAATAATTTCATTGCCAGTTGCTTGTGTAATTATAGACTGTCCATTTCTACCCTGTACCTGAGGGAAACAAAATGCAGCCTTAGACTGCTCTCCCACTTGAGAAAAGCAGCTATGTACTTAAATCCTATTTCCTCCATAAAAATAAAATCAATCTTTTGAACGTCAGCCTCGGTCGGTGTTTATACATTAGTTGCAGCAGGGGTCAGTCAGGCGGTGTCGGACAGTGCTGGACGAGCCGAGCAGAAGGACTGTGCCAGGGCCCAGAGGAGCAAGGAGCCAGCTGGGAGCGGAGGGGTCCCTGCGTTGGACCGCGAGCCCGCGAGCCCGCCTCGGAGACTGGAGCTGCCGCCCACGCGCTGCACACAGAAGCCCGGCTCCCGGGCATGGACGGAATCAAAGAGCCGGACGGAGGCGGGGTGGACGCTGCTGGGCGAGGCCTTCCCTGGACGATCCAGCTGGAGCTGTGGAGGAGGACGGCGAGCAAAGGAGGGGAGCGTGGGCCAGCGTGGGGCGTAGGAACCGTGCCGGCCCCCGACCTGTAGATGATGGGCCTTTCTAGGCAGGGAAGGAATGAACGTGATGTTTCAGGAAGACTCGACAAATGCGAGGGAGATGAGTCACCTGAAAGGACTGCAGGCCGCAGATGAGTATGCTTAAATTCTCCAGAGGTGGGAAGTATCAAGATCAGAGGACTGGCCGGGAAACAGGAGCCTGGCCAAGGACAGCTGCCACTGAAAATGGGGGGCTTTCAGCACGGGGGCAGAGGAAAGAGAAATCGCAAAACGACATGCGTTTATTTCTGCTCTTTGTGATGTTTATAAGGCTACAGTTCTCCTTTTTAAGTATAAGCAACTATTTTTTTTTATTTTTATTTTTTAATTTTTATTTTTACCAAGAACATGCATTGGTACATTGTATACATAATGATCATAATCAACATGGTTATTTTGTACCTGTACATGATACATCTTGGTTCCCCCCCTTCCCCCTTCCCCTCCCCTCCCTTCCATTCACCCACCCCTCCCTATTTGCAACAAGTGTAGCTACACTTTACCATTTTTTCCCCTTTCATCTTTTAACCTTCTTTATCCCCCTTTTCCCTATCTAGTTCTCTCTTTTGAATACTTTCTTTTTATTTTTAAACAAAATATCTATTCTACCCCTTTGTCCTTATTTACACTTATGGTTTCTCATATCAGAGAAACAATTCGATGTGTACTAATAATTAAAAAGGATAAACTAGAGTCATTTGTAACTATTTTGAACTCCAGTTTGCTGGTTACTCATTAATCCAGTCAGTTGTCACTGAAGGTTTGTCCCTGGTGCTAACTGTCCCATCTCCTTTGGGGATCTTAATGTTCTGTTATGAGCTGCATCCTTTAGGAGAAACCAAGTCAGGCACAGGGGCACATACCTGTTACCCAGCTGTTTGGGGGGCTGAAACAGGAGGATCCCAAGTTCAAGGCTAGCCTGGGTAATTTCAAACATTTTTTAAAAGGTCTGGTTCAGCCACTCATGGTGGTGCATGCCTATCAGCACTCAGGAGGCTGAGGTAGGAGGATTGCTGCAAATTTGAGGCCAGCATGGGCTATAGCAAAACTCTGTCTCAAAAAACAAAAAAAAAGCTAGGAAGCTGGGCATAGTGGTACATGCCTGTAATCCCAGTACTTGGAGGCTAAATTAGGAGGATCACAGATTGAAGCCTCACCTGGGCAATTTAGTGACTTCGTGAGACCCTATCTCAAAACTTAAAAACTAATAAAAGACTGGGGATATAGCTTAATGCAATGCCCCTGGGTACGATCCCTAGTATTGTGTGGAAGATTGGGCATATAATCCAGTGGTAGAGGGTACCTAGCATGTACAAGGACCTGGGTTTGGTCCATAGTATCACCAAAAAAAAAAAAAAAGCAATTTAGTGGTAGCTTTCAGATCAACTAAAAACAACTGTTTCAATAAAGTAGAGTGGTGAATTTTTTTCTTTTAAAAAGTAATGCAGGCCAAGCATGGTGGTGCATGAGTTAGGGTTAGGGCCCTAACCCAGCACTCCTGGGAGGCCAAGGCAGGAGGATCACTGAGATTGAGGCCAGCCTAGACTCCATAGTTGAGTTCAAAGTCAGCCTGAACTACATAGCAAGACCCTGTCTCAAATTGATGTACCATAAAAGTACTGCAGTATATGCTGTGTATATTCAATATAGTAGCTGCTATTTCAAAGAGCCTGGTTTAGATCAAGAGTGACCCCCTAAGTGATGCACAGAGCCCGGGCTTTGGGCAGATGGTTAGATCTGGGGGAGCCACAGCGGACTCCACTGCAGTGGGGCCTGGGTAGAGGCGGGTCGCTGGGGGCTTGGGCTGGAAGGGTGTGCTCTGCTCTGGCTCTGCCCTCCTCTGCTTCCTGGCTGTCCTGATGCCTGCAGCTTCCTCTGCCAGGCCTGTCTGTCCTCCCGCCACCGCTGTGGACTGCAACTGTGAGCCAAGATACATTTCCCCTCCCCTCAAGCTGCAAATATCATGTATTTTGTCGCAGTGACAAAGAAAGTGACAGCGATGAAAATATTCTGGAACTGGATAAAGGTGATGACTTTGCTGCATTGTAAGTGTTCTGAAAGTAAATCTAAAGTGTTCACTTTAAAATGGTTAATTTGGGGCTGGGGATTTAGCTCAGTGGTTAGAGTGCTTGCCTTGCAAGCGCAAGGCCCTGAGTTCGATTCCCAGTACCAAAAAAAATAAAATAAAATGGTTAATTTTACCTCAAAAAAGTAAAGCAGAACTTGGGGATAGAATAGACATTTTTTTCTTTTTTCTTTTTTTTTTTTTCTATTTCTCTTGGTAAGTACGCCTATAAACCCTGCACACAGGAAGAATGGTAGAGAAACAATGAAGGCCAGCTGGAGACCTCAGGACCCAAGGAACAAGATGGCACAAGTTTCCTGGGTTTTCTTTTTGCCTCAAATGTCCCAGACCTGGATCTTAAGAAGCAAGAAAGCTGTGAAGCCCAACGGCACACATGGAAAAAGCCCGGCAAAGGGCTATCTCCAGCCAGGGCCCCCACTAGAGGCAGTCTAGCAAGCAAGAACCGTCCTGCTTCAGCCACAGGAAGAGCAGCAGCCCTGCCTGCAAGAGAACACTTACCAACTACGCACTCAAACAGGAGTTTAGCTAGGCATGTTGGCATGATCTGCAGTCTAGGAGGCTGAGGCAGGAAGATCATAAGTTTGAGTCCAGCCTGGGCAATTTAGCTAGACCCTGTCCTACTATTTAAAGAGCTGGAATGTGGCTCCGTGCAAAGGTCCTGTGTTCAATCCCCAGTGCTGGGGAAGAAGGGGAGATAAGTTTTATAACCTGTAAGGTGTGTGTCAGTAAAGCTTGAAAAGCTTGAAAAATACGTGAGTAAAGTTATCTGGAAGGTCACACAAGAACCCACTGCTTTTGTCTCTGGAACAGAGGTTTAGTGTGCAAGGGAAACATTTTTGCCGGATACACTGTTCCCACAGTTGAGAGAGTGTTAGGATTTTTTTGTTTGTTTGTTTTGTTTTTTGAGCTAGGTCTTACTATGTAGTTCAGGTTGACTTTGAACTCACTCTGTAGCCCAAGCTGGCCTTGAACTTGCAGTGATCCTCCTGCCTCAGCCTCCCAAGTGCTTCAAGTGCTGGGATTACAGGCTGCACCACCACACCTGGCTGTTAGGAATTTTAAAAATGGTTTGTTCGAGGCCAGCTTGGGCTACACAGTGAGTTCGAAGTCAGCCTGAACTACACAGCGAGTAGTTCAAAACCAAAAATAAACAAAATTGTAAAAATATTCTATGTGATACAAACAAAACTTAGTTTCACAGTATACTTTTGTGTTTTTTTTTTTCTTTTTGGTGCTGGGGATCGAACTCAGGGCCTTGCGCTTGCAAGGCAAGCACTCTAACCACTGAGCTAAATCCCCAGCCCCCACAGTATACTTTTTAATAGAAATTGTAGAACAAAATGTGTAAGTTGTGTATGGAAAATACAAATGCATATGGCATGACTAATCCTGTGGGCAGATTACATTTTGTTTATTTCTATGCATCCCTTTTTTTGTGTGTGTGCCGGGGATCGAACTCAGGGCCTTGTACTTGCAAGGCAAGCACTCTAACCACTGAGCTAAATCCCCAGCCCTCTATGCAATATTATTTTCATGGTTTTATAAAGTCACAATGCTACTACATATGTAATTTTGTATTTAATATCTTTTTCCCAGCTATTATAAAAAAAGGTTTTGTAGTACTAGAGATTGAACCCAGGGCTTACATGTGCTAGACAGGTGCTCTGCTGCTGAGCTACACCCCCAACTCTCCATCTCCCCAAAAGTAGTATTTTTTAGAGTTGTACTTTATGGTCATTCATACTGTAATAAGATCACAGCTTTCAAAGCCAGGCAGGCTTGAGTCACAGTTTTGCTTCTAAATTTAGGTTTACGGGTTAGGCGGGGCCGCTCAATCTCTCGAAGCTCATTTTCGTATCCATAGCATGGGGGTAATAGACTCTCTCCCCTGGTCTCTGTTAGAATAGGGTGGTGGGGGACCCCCAGAACCCTAGGTCGTTCCCACTGAGTGTCCACCAAATGTCTACTGTTACAGTGTTTTGGACCTTGCCAACATTTCTCACAAAGCCTTTTCCATGCTTGGAATTATTCCTTTAAGATACGTTCCCAGCAACAGATTTGCCAGGTCGGGTGTAAGGACAGGGATATTTTAAATGCTGAGTCAAGATGCAGGTCATCAAGCTGCATATCTGTCAGAAGGTCCCCCTCACGAGGTGACTCCTGCAGCAAGGGAGGAAGGTCTTCCCCAAACCTCGCCGGGCTGAGCTGCTTCTGTTTAAACACATGCTGCTAATCTGGTAGGTGAAAATGGAAGCTCCCTATTTACATGGGTATTTCTTTGATATGTGTGTGATTGAACCTTAGGAAAACCAAATATTAGGCTGAAATCGCAAGAGGAGTCTGTGTTCTTGGTTATGAATGTGCAAAGGACAGAAGGGATCACGTGGTGGCACTAGAACATCACAAATGGAAAGGGATCTCTAGGCTGACTCACACTAACCCAAAGGAGAGGTTTCTGATTCTCAATCTTGAAACCAGATCTGTTTTTTTGGATTTGCAAGAAGCGTTTTATTGTATGTATGTATGTATGTATGTATGTATGTATGTATGTATTTATTTATTTATTGTGGTGCCGGGGATAGAACTCAGGGCCTTGTGCTTGCAAGGCAAGCACTCTAATCACTGAGCTAAATCCCCAGCCCCCTGATTCTCAATCTTAACGTTGGTTTCCTCCTGCAGAATGATGACCTGGCCAGGCAGAGGGTTTGCTTGCCACATGCTGGAGAAGCCACTGTTTGTTTGTTTGTTTGTTTGTTTGTTTGTTTGTTTGAGACAGAGTCTGGCTCTGTAGCCCAGGCTGGCCTCAGGCACAGCAGTCCTGTGCAGTAGTTCTCCTGCCACAGCCTCCCCTGTGCTGGGATGACAGGTCCAGCCCTACAAGAAGTTACTTTTTTGAAACATAATTACAAGTTTAAATGTACAATTAGCCTTCTTATTGTTACATTTTATATTTGTATTATCTACAATTTTTTATTATTCCACTCCTCTCCCGTACAACCATTCTCAGTATATTTTTTAATAACAAATTTTTAGTAAAGATCTTAGCTACTTTCTAACTGAGTATCCTTTTTTTTTTTTTTTTTTTGGTGGTGCCGGGGATTGAACTCAGGCCCTTGTGCTTACAAGGCAAGCACTCTAATCACTGAGCTAAATCCCCAGCCCTAACTGAGTATCCTTTTAATGGATTTTTTTCCCATTACAAATGAAATTTCATTTTACAGCTATAATTAAAAACAATCCTCACAATGGGACTGTGCAAACTTAGTTCAAAACAAAAATCTGCGTATTTTGTCCTTTTTCTACATTGCTGCCGCGACGTATTCTCTCAGCATGTAGCCAGGTCTTGTCACCATCCTGCCACACCAGCCTAAAGCCCAGGCTGCCGCCTGCTGCCCACGCCTTGTGTTCAAACCAGACAGGAAGTGTTTGCAGGAGCTGGATGTAAGAGGCTCTCTCCCACTGTGGAGAGTCAGATTTTTCACAAGCACTGAGTTTAAAATCTGAATTTCACTTCCGGCCCACTCCTACAGTGGCTCAGGAGGTCTGCATGATCGGGCCCCATCCACCTTTCTAGCCTCTGTTCTCGCTCTCAGCCTTTCTCAAACTGAGCTTCTCCAGCCTTCTCCAGCGAGCCTGACTACAGCCCCATCCCAGCTTCCTATGTCTCGCTAGGATATGAACCCCATTTAATCAGGTACCTTATCTGTGAGGTCCCCAAACCCTAGAAGAGTGTCAGGCAATACCCAGCTCTTAAATATATTTATGAAATTAGCCAGGCATGGTGCTCCATCCCTTTAACCCTAGCACTCAGGAGGCTGAGGCAGAAAGATCACCATGAGTTTGAGGTTAGCCTGGACCACATAGTGAGACCCTGTCTCAAAAAATAGCAATAAATAAATTATTAAATATATCTACATATTTTTGTTGTTTGTTTGTTTTTTGAGACAGGGTCTTGCTCTAATTCAGCTGGCTGTGAACTCACTATGTAGCCCAGGCTGGCCTAGAACTCACAGTGATCCTCCTGCCTCAACCTCCCAAGTGCTGAGACCACACCTGGGTCAATAAATAACTTTTTAAAAATCTAGGGATGTAGCTCAGTATAAAGGTCCTGGGTTCAATCCCCAATTCTGAAAAAATTATGAAATTAAAGCATTTTAGCTGCCCTTTGGCAAGGTAAAATTCCTCCCTGAATGTTTCATGATCATATGAACAAATGACAGCCCTTCATGACACAGAAAAAAAAAAAAGGGGGAAGTTAGTGACTAACTAGGTGGAGCGCTACATTTAATTTCCAGTTTTCAAGACCTGTGTATCCTTCCATCATCCTGCTGCGTGGGATGAGGCAGCTACATTTTCATTCCTGTGACTACTTGGAGTAGAAGGTTGGTGGGTGGAGTGTTCTTCCACTTCCCAGGGTGGAAAACCTGGTGCGGTGACACAGGACACTCAATCTCTGCCGCCTCTCCTCGTGCCCGTAGATTTGAGATCCACCATCTGTGCTATGTCAAGCCGCTGGATCTCTGCATTGCTGTGTGTCTGCACGTGTGTGTGTGTGTGTGAGACTGTGGCTGTGGCTGTGTGGCTGTGGCTGTGGTGCTTGGGGTGCGAGGACCTCGACAGCCTTGCTAGCTTTTGGTGCATGATCTTCAAGGAAGAGGCCAGGCCCAGCCAGGAGTCCACCGGGGGAGGTGCCTCGGGGGAGCCCAGCACGCCTGTCCCCAGGAGACCTTGAGGGTTAGGGGTCTTCAGGGTCCTCAGTCAGAGACCCAGTCCTGGAACAAAAGCAGCACCCGCGGCGGCCCTCGGGGTCCCGCAATTTGGGAGAGTTTTAAGAACTCTTTGGGAACCAGGGACTAAGACCAAATACACGTTTTTTATATCATATTATCATATTGTCGTTTCCACCCTTTCGTTATTATGAAAAATGTTGGTGTTCCTATAGCTTTTTAATCACCTTGGGTTTCTTGGTTTTGTTTCGTTTGCAGTACTGGGGATTGAACTCCAGGCCTTCGTGCTGAGCTACATCTGCAGCTCTTTTATTTTATTTTTTACTTTTATTTTGAGACAGTCTCACCAAATTACTAAATTGCCCAGGTTGGGCTCAACCTTGCCATCCTCCCGCCTCAGCCTCTCAGAGTGCTGGGATTACAGCCATGTGCCATCGTGACCATCACCACCTCGATATTTTAAGTGTTTTAAATTAACTTGTTTTCACTACATATACATAGATTCATTCATTCTTAAAACGTCAACCAGGCACTGTGACACATGTCAGTAATTCCAACTGCTTAAGAGCTGAGGCAGGAGAACCACAAATTCTAGGCCAGCCTGTGCAATTTAAGACCCCATCTCAAAAATATTTTAAAAGGGGGGCTGGGGATTTGGCTCAGTGGCTAGAGTGCTTGCCTGGCAAGCACAAGGCCCCGAGTTTGATCCCCAGCACCAAAAAAGAAAAAAATTTTTTTAAAGGGACTGGGGTTGAAGGTGAGGCTCAGGGGTAGAGCACTTGTCTAGCAAGTAAAAGGCCAAGGTTCAATCCCCAGCACCACTGAAAATAAAATAAAAAGCCACATTGCCAGGCGTGGTGGCGCACACCTGTAATCCCAGCACTCGGGAGGCTAGGGCGGGAGGATCACCATGAGTTCGAGGCCAGCCTGAACTACACAGCAAGACTCTGTCTCAAAATTAAAAAAAAATTAAAGGGGCTGGGGACGTCACTCAGGGGTAGCTCATGATCAAGGTCCTGGGTTCAATCTCCAATTCTGCAAAAGGAAAAATGTCAGTAGCAGGATGGGGGTATGGTGAAGATCTGTAATCCTCGCTGTCTGAGAGGTTGAGGCAGGAGGATCGCCAGTTTGAGCCCAGCCTAGGCAATTTAATGACTTAAGGAGACCCTGTCTCAAAATAATAATAAAAAAAAAGTAGCTCTGTGTGAAAGCCCTGGGTTCAATCCCTAGTACCCCACCAAAAAAAGGTTAAGCCCCGCCACGGTCATATTTTTTCAACTTCCTGCCTGTATCTGAATTTTCACGCCTTTATTCCCATGCCCCTGTTGCCTAGCTAATTCACATGCTTTATAATGTGATATTTACTTGCAACCCACATTCCTTGACCGATCAGAGACATTGTCCCATTTACAGGACTGTGCATACCTAGTGAAGCATACGGATGTTATCGAGGAGATAGTGGAATAAACCAGGAAAAAGTGGTGTTGCTTCAAAACCAAGATTATTACCAACTCATTTTTTCCAATGTTCTTTATATAGACTTGATCGTTTTTTTTAAATCTTAAAAGGATGCATTACTCATAACCATACTATATTTCATTCCTCAAAAGGAGAAGTGGTAATTTTCAAAATTTCTTCCCCTCCTTCCCACCCTATAGTGTCACAAGCCCTGCAGTTGTTGATGTTTTAGTCATATGGAGACAGCATATCTAGGAAAGCTTTCATCATCCAGCCAAAGGAACACATATGCTGGTGGGTCTCTTTTATTGACCCTGTGTGCGTGTGTGTGCGTGTGTGTGCGTGTGTGTGTGTGTAAGATAGTAGAGGTCAAGCCTAGGACCTCTCACATACCAGGTGAGCACTCTATCACCAAGTTACATTTGCAGCCCTTTTTTTTGTTTTGTTTTGTTTTTTTCCTTTTTTCTTATTATATTCAGAGACAGAGTCTCACTAAGTTGCCCAGGCTGGCCTGGAACTTTCTTTTTCACAAAATTTTATATATATATATATTTTTTTGAGACAGGGTCTCCCTATGTAGTTCAGGCTGGCCTTGAACTCACTATGTAGCCCATACTAGCCTCAAACTCGCAGTGATCCTCCTGCCTCAATTTCCCAAGTACCGGGATTATAGGCATGCGTCACCACGCCCAGCATTGCCTGGAATTTTCAATCCTCCTGCCTCAGCCTTCTGAGTAGCTGTGATTACCAGTGCACACCACTGCATTGGGATTTTTAGTGACTCTTAACCACCCACCATATACAGCAGTGAAAGTGACACTTCTACCATTCACAAATTTGTCACATAAAAACAAGAATTCTGAATACTGGGTTAGGGAAGTAGCTCAGTGGTAGAGCATTTGCCTAACATGTGCCAGGTCACACAGCACAGCAGGGGAAAAAAGAATCCTGCTTTGTAACTTACTGGTGAGTTGCCTTTTCTTTCTTAAGAAGTTACATTCTTTTCTTTAAATCAAGACCACCGGAGGGTTCATCTGTTTTCATCTTTACACCCGGGCTTTCAGAGGGAAGAAAGAAACTAATAGTGAGGGTAAAATGAAAATTTAAGTGATAAGAGTTGTAAGAAAGTGGAAAAGATCTGGGTATGGTGGCGCATGCCTGTAGTCCCAGCACTGGGGAGGCCGTCACCACCTGCTTTGCTCAGTCTTTTTTTCAAGTCTCTGGTTGTAATTAATAAGCAGAATATGTTTCTGCAGTGTTTTCCTTCCTGATGATTATAGATGTAGGTTTCAGATCGTTTTTGTTGCGGGGTGCTGGGATGGAACCTGGGCCTTCGCAGATGCCAGGCAAGCGCTCTGCCAGAGCTACATGGCTGCCCTTTTTAAATTGTCTTTTGAGGGCTGGAGATTTAGCTCAGTGGTTAGAGTGCTTGACTCGCGAGCACAGGCCCTGAGTTTGGTCCCCAGCACCAAAAAAAAAAATTGTCTTATGAGAGGGTCTTGTTGAGTTGCCCAGGCCAGGCTCAAACTTTTGATCCTTCTACATCTGCCTCCTGAGTAGCTGAGATCACAGGCATGTGTCACCACCCTGGGCAGTTTTTCAGGTTTTTAAACAGTCTAACTCTGTTTCAGGTCCTGTGATTTGAGCTATATACTTTTTTTTCCCTGTAGACAGGGTCTCGCTATGTAATTCAGACTGGCCTTGAACTCACTATGTGGCCAGGCTGGCCTCAGACTCTCAGCAATCCTCCTGCCTCAGCCTCCCAAGTGCTGGGATTACAGGCGTGCACTACCACGCCTGGCTCCCCTTTCTCTTTCAATCGGCTGGCAGGCCCACAGGCCCAGGCCCTCCCGGGCAGCAGTTCCAGCTTAGCCCAGAGTCCTCTCCAGGCAGCCCTTTCAAAGTCAGCAGGATTTTGTGTTTTGCTTCTTTTTATTTCTGCACAATCACTCATTGTTTGGGGAATACCTTGCATTCCAGGTATTTAAAGCGCTTTGAAAAACAACTCACCTCTTTCTAGACAAGATCCATTGAATATATAAACTCCCGGCTGGGCAAGAGAGAAAAACAAAGACACTGGCCAGTTGTGGAGAGGGAGAGGAGGATAATCCCCTTCCCTGTTAGAAAGTCTCACCATGGCTAACTTCCTGCCACCTTTAAACACGCGGGGCACCTTCATCAGCATCAGTATAGGACCTGTTTCCCTTCATTCATCTGTGAAACAGGTTCTACTGTGGGCAACTTCAGTCATTATTTATAGCTTACACATTACACAATGAATGACTCGGGTCTGAGTGCCAAGAAATATAGTAAGATCAAATCCAACCGTGCTTGCGAGTGTTAACCCTTTGTGCAGCCTTTGAATGCTCTCATCAAAAGCCCACCAAGAACCAGGCGCGGCGACATGCCTGTAATCTCAGCCCTCAAGAGGCTGAGGCAGGTGGACGGCTTTGAGTTCAAGACTAGCCTGAACCACATAGACCTGTCTCCAAACAAACCAACAAAAAGACTAAACCAAAGAAGGCCGTCCAGATGCCTATCTCAGAAACTTCTCTGGGAGCAGAGCCGGAGCTTACAGGCGGCCCTGTCAGAGATCCCAGAACCCCAGAGGGCAGCGAAAGCCGGGGAGCTGCAGCTCCTCATGGTCTCCGCTCCCGGTCACAGCAAGTGAGGCAGGAAAGCAACCTGACTTTGAAGACGGAGCTGCTCCCCTCGCCACTCGAAGTGGCCCCTCGCACACAGGGCATACAAGACTGTGCCTGAGCTGTCCATACTGTTCTCTGAAAACAGTGAGACAGTTAGAGATGTCAGGAGAATGAGCGGGGTTCATCTTGGGGACCTCGCTCTTGCTCTCTCTCTCTCTCTCTCTCCTGTCTCCTTCTCTAACCCTGAGAATTAACTGCCCTTCAGACTTTTTTTTCAGTACTGGAGGTTGAAGCCCTGGCCTTCACACTGGGCTACATCCCCAGCCCTTTCTTCATTTTTTGAGACAGGGTCTCACTAAATGGTCCAGGCTGGGCTCGAACTTGACATCCTCCTGCCTTTGAATTCTTTGTCACTAGTTATTTACCTGGAAGCTGAAAAGGCCCATTCTTTCACTGTAGCTGCAGCAGCCCCTGATTTCGTTCGTCTTTGCCTCTGGCAAGGCACAAGCATGTGAAGAAGGCTGCTGCCCGTCATGGGATTCTTGGTCCCCTTTGGAGGACGAAAGCCTTTGCCTTCTGTTTCAGATCCGTGACAGCTGTGTCCTCAAGGACACTTTTGGCTATGTGCAATAAAAACCCCTACTAGGCGCATGCCTGTTGTCCCAGCACTCTGGGAGGCTGAGGCAGGAAGATGCAAAGTTGAAGCCTGGCCTGGCCAATTTAGTGAGACTATCTCAGAAAGGGGAGTGGGGGTGCTCAGTGTGAAGACCCTGGGTTCAATCCCAGTACTGTTAAAAAACCAACGTAGAAGGGCCGGGGATTTAGCTCAGTGGTTAGAGTGCTTACCTCGCAGGTACAAGGCCCTGAGTTCAATCCCCCGCACCAAAAAACAAAACAAAAAACAAAAAACAAAAACATAGAAATGGCTTTAAGCAAAAACATTTGTCATCTTACACAACCAGAGGTCCAGGGTCAGAGTTCCCAGAACAATGGCACAGCCCAAAACCTGGTTCTTTCCTCATTTCTGCCCTTCACCCTACCATCCTCCAGTAGCTGCTTTGCCATTAGCTTGTTGCCTCGTGATACAAGAAGGCCTCAGCTGCTCTGGACGTTACATCCTTGCAAGAATTTCCACATATCCTTTTTTTTGCATTGAAGTAAAATTCTGGCTTGTGCCTGTACTCTTAGCACTTGAGATTGTGAGTTTGAGGCCAGTCTGGACTATATAGTGAGTACAGGTTTGGCCTGGAATAGCAGGACCCTGTCTCAAAAAAAAAAGAGAAAATAACATGAAATTCATATGACGTAAAATTAACTGTTCTAAAGCACACAGGTCAATGGCACTGACCGCCCTTAATGCAGTGCTTTGCAACCGCCACTCTTATCCACTTCCATGATATTTCCATCATCCCCAGGGAAGCCCAGGAACTTCCCAGTCTCCAAGTGTTTTGCATGCTTGTTTGTTTGTTTGAGACAAGGTCTCCCTATGTAGTTCAGGTGGGCCTTGAATTCATTATGTAGCCCAGGCTGGCCTCAAACTCACTGAGATCCTCCTGCCTCAGCCTCCTGAGTGGTGGGATTACCTGCGTGCGCTACGACGCCCAGCCCAAAAGTCCTTTTTATGGTTTTTTTTTTTTTTTTTGTGGTGCAGGGGATCGAACTCAGGCCCTTGTGCTTACAAGGTAAGCACTCTAATCACTGAGCTAAATCCCCAGCCCCAAAAGTCCTTTTTAAAAGTGAGGGAATTTTTGTGCGCAGCATCCCTGGGTGACTCCCTCCTGCACGTGACTGGCCAGCCTGAGTCAGGCTCCGCAGGGACAGTGAGCTTTCTGAGGCCCTCCCACAACAGCACGAGGGCAGGGCCGGGGCAGCAAGATCTCTTGCTCGGGGCTCATGTCAGAAGGGGAGACGGTAGCAGTGGCCGAGCGCCCTTCCTGCCATCGCTCTCATTGCGGCGATGCATCTGGGTCCCGTTCCGGGGCTGAATTTGCCTGTGCAGCTGCCTTCCGGCCTCCCCCTGGACCGCGGGGCTCTCTTCGTGGCCGCGTGTGTTTGCTCTGCGAGCATGTGGATAATGAGCAGGGTGGACCGCAAGCCGGCACCTGGAGGCCGCGAGCTGAGCTCCCGGGAGATCTCCCGCTGCGGCTGTGTGAGCGCCTGGCAGAGATGCCGGAAACGCGTCCCGCCGGCGACCGTGACAGTGGCGAGTGGCCGGGCCGAGGCCCAGGGCTCCATCGACAGCAGGAGCCGTCTCCGCTGGAGCTTCCCAAAGGTCCGAGCTGGAGTTTAACTGCGAGGACCTTGGGGGAACCCCTCATCAGGTTAGTTCCCCCGCATCTTCCTTCTTAAAAATGTTTTATTGCACAGACAAAATCTGTAAACACAGTCTGTGATTGAAAGTATGGTGAATGTGGCTGTAGGTGGTGGTGCATGCCTGTAACCCTAGTCCTCAGGAGGCTGAGGCAGGAGGATCATTGTGAGTTTGGGACCAGCCTGGGCTGCATAGCGAGTTCAAGGACAGCCTGGACTGCGTAATGCAACCCTGTCTCAAAAACCCAAAAAAGAATAGAAAAATACAGTGAATGCTTAATTAAAAAAAAAGTATTACAATAAAAGACACATTGCCATGAATCCCCTTCAGGGTCCTCCCCCTCACTTCAACATACTCACCCCATCGTTCTTGCTACTTTCTGATGTGGCTCTGGAGTCTGCTTTCATTTTATTTATTTATTTATTTTTTGGTGCTGGGGATTGAACTCAGGGCCTTGTGCTTGCAAGGCAAACACTTTAACCACTGAGCTAAATCCCCAGCCCATGGGGTCTGCTTTCATGAGGGTCTTTAGCTGTGCTGTCGTGGTTTGTTGTCCTGAATGAATTCAAAATGTTAACCTTTCATGGTCATTTTGGTGTTGGAGAGGAGCCAGAAGTTGCACAGTGCGGGATTTGGTGAGTAAGGTGGACAAAAACACCCCGTGGTGTCTTTACAAGCAGCCTTTCTTTTGCATGGTGCTTGGCAGCAGAATTTACCACTTTTTTGACCGAACCTCATGAAGACATTCGTGAAAGAGGACTCCAGAACTGCTCTGGGAAGTGGCAAGAAAGATGAGATAAGTGTGTTCAAAGTAAGGGGAGGGTTTTGAGGGAGGCTCATTACCCCAGGTGACCTCTGTGTGCTCTGGGTTGATTGAGCCCCAGAAGGTTCAAGTACCACAGAACAAAGGTGGATGGGAGAGCTGGATGTCGTGGCGTGCGCCTGTAATCCCAGTGCTTGAGAGGCTGAGGCAGGAGGATTGCAGGTTCAAATGCAGTCTGGGCAATTTAGCAACTTAGCAAGACCCTGTCTCAACATTTAAAAAAAAAATGTCTTTAATGGGCCGGGGATGCCACTCAGTATGAAGGCTGGCTTCAGTCCCCCATACTGAAATAATAATGTTTTTGTTTTTGGCTTTTTTTTTTAAGACAAGGTCTCACTACATAGCCCAGGTTGGCCTCGAACTTGCAGTGATCCTCCTGCCTCAGCTTCCCAAGTGCTGCGATTGCAGGTATGTACCACCACACCCGGCGATAATAAGAAAACTTTTAAAGTGACCTCAAGAACTTTCACTATATTATGTAACCATCAAACCACTGTCTGGTTCCAGAGCTTTTCATAATCCAAGTCTGCCTTCATTATCAGCCACTTGCCAGGCACCTTCTGCTTTCTGTCTGCTATTCTGGATGGTTCCCGTAAATGGAATCACACCATGAGCAGACTTTTGTGTGGCCTCCCTCTAGCATCATGCTCTGAAGTTCATCCATGTAGGCCGTATCTGCGCTGTGTTCCTTTTCAGGCCTGAATAATATTCTACCATATGACTGGAACTTGTGTATGTATCCACGCATTCATTTGCTGAGAAACATTTCAAGTGTTTCTGCTTTTTGCGGGGCAGTGCTGGGGATTGAACTCCAAGCCTTGCACTTG
>PVJO010025921.1:0-21867 GCA_004026905.1 Hystrix cristata
TAGTTTTCTGAGGAATCTCCACACTGATTTCCACAGTGGTTGGACCAGTCTGCATTCCCACCAACAGTGCAGGAGGGTTCCTTTTTCCCCGCAGCCCCGCCAGCACTTGTTATTGGTTGATTTCTTGATAATAGCTATTCTTTCTGGAGTGAGATGATATCTTAGTGTTGTTTTGATCTGCATCTCTCGAATGACCAAATTTTTTGTACTTTTTAAAGTTTTAAATTCATTAATTTCTCCTTCGATCTTTATAATTTCTTTCCTTCTATTACTTATTATCTTTCTAGGATCTTAACATGCATCATTAGATTATTTATTTGGGATTGCTCTATTCTTTTTATGTATGCATTTACAGCTATAACCTTCCCTCTTAGAACTGCTTTCGTTGTGTCCCACAGCTTTTCATATGCTCTATTTCCACTAGCACTTGATTCTTCCTGGATCTCTTCTGTGATCGATTGATTATTCAATAACATATTTTTTACTCTCTATATGTTTGCATAGTTTTTGTGGTTTCTTTTGCTGTCGATTTCTAGCTGCGTTCTGCTATGATCTGACAGTATGCAGGGGACTATTTAAATTCTTTTGTATCTAGGTAAGCATACTTTATGGCCTAAGATGTGGTCTATTTTGAAAAACGTCTCACGTGCTTTTGAGAAAAATGTGTATTCTGCTGTTATTGGATAGAACATTCTGTAGGTATCTGTTAAGTCTATTTGTTCAATGGTTTAAACTCCGATGTTTCTTTTAAAAATGTGGAATTGATAAAAGATAATACATTCTGATGAACTCCATATTATATTTCTCTAGCTCCAACCTTTCTTGTCAGCTCCAAACTCCTAATTTAAAACTGTCTACTTAACATTTTTTTCTTGAATGTCTAATAAGTAGCACAAACATAAGTAGGTAAAAAACAGAACTTAATTCTCAACTTGTCCTCCCCTCAAAACAGAGTAATCTCCAGTTCTTTCATCAATATTTTTTTATGAATAAATGAAACTATCATCAGCCTACTTGGTCAAGTCAAAAAACCTAAAAAGTCCTTTTCTCATTTTCACTTTCAATCAAACCACCATGAAAAGTATTGCTTGTTGTACTGCTACAGTGTTCCTCAACTCAGTCCACTTCTACTCCTCTCCGCTGCCATCATTAGTATAAAAATCACTATGCATATTTCTTGTCTTGACTGTAGCAATAATCACCGGTTGGTCCCTGCCTCCACTTGGGTATCTTCTAAGCCGGCTTCCACAAACAAGCCAGTGATCTATTGAACATCAACTCAGACCATATTGCAACCCTGCTTACAAAAAGCTCCTGTGTCTGTACAAGCTTTTTCTTACTCTATTTTCCCTTTTGTTTTTAAGCACTAAACCATATTGGTTCCATTTTCCTTGAAATTCTTAAACCATTGTGCAAACAGCACTGTCCAGAATGCTCATCCTATAAGTATTTCCAAACTGGCTCATTCTCATCTTTTAGAAGAAATCTCAGCAGAAATGTCATCTTCCTTTAAAAGGCCTTCCTTTGCCACCATCACTGACAGCTCCTTATTACACTCTCTTACCGCGCCCTATTTTTTCCTTTGTAGCATTTATCAAAATTTAAAAGTATCATATTTACTTATGATAAGAACTGACTTACAAAAATCAATTCGGTTTTATTTGTGATTCATTACATGCTATTCCAACTAAGAACTGTATAAGATGCAACTGTGTTGACAGTCTATGAGAAACAGACATCCACTGATTGTTAGCAGAAATATAAATTGGTATAAGTCCTACTGAAAGTAACATTCCTATATTTAACAAAATTTAAGATATATCCTCTTAAAGAATTCCACTTTGAGTAACTTTAACAAACACACTTGCATGTGTATGAAATGATGTATACAACTCAAGAGCATTTGTTAAGAGTATAATTTAAGATTATAAACAACCTAAATGCTCAATAAATAATTTAACTTACATTAGATTTATACAACAAAATATTATGCAAACATCAAAAGGAATAAGGCAGTTTTTAATGTATTAATAGGAAACAAACTCAAGATGTTAAGTTAAAAAATCAAGAGGCAATAAAAGTACAGTGTATAGTATTAAAAAAAGCTAATTTTGGAGTTGGGGATTTAGTTCAGTGGTACGGCGCTTGCCTAGTAAGTGCAAGGCCCTGAGTTCGATCCTCAGCACCCAAAAAACAAACAAACAAACAAAGATATTTTCACAGAAATGTACAGTATGTGTCTGATAGGATAATCAAGAAACTGCTGTAAATGGATACTTCTGGTGAGAGGAACTAAGTCATCAGGGGATACAGTTAGGAAGATTATTTAAAAAAACATCAATCTGTATTGTCTGTATGGGTTTACTTATTCAGGATATTTCATGTAGGTGGAATCAAACAATGTGATCATTTGTGCCTAGTTGTTCACTTAGCATAATGCTTTCAAAGTTCATTCACAATGTAGCATGTACAAGTATTTCATTCCTCTTTTATTGTTGGTTTGTTTTGAGACAGGAGGTCTCACTATGTAGCCCAAGCTGGTCTCAAACTCCTATTGATCCTCCTGCCTCAGCCTCCTGAGTGCTGGGATTATAGACGTGTACCACCACTCCTGGCTCATTTTTTATATATGAATAATCTCCATCACATGAACATGTCATAATTGATGAATAGGTGAGCTGTTTTCACCTTTTGGCTATTGTGGTAATGATGTTATGAACATGAGTATACCTATGTTTGATTGCGCACCTGTTTTCAGTTCTTTTGAGTATATTATAACTAGGAGTAGAATTATGGGGTTAGATGATAAATTCTGCTTAATTTTTAGGCAACTGCCAAACACTTGCCAATTATTTTGAAGCAATCCCAAGTACCATAAAATTTTATGAAAACTTTCTTTAAAATTATACACCTTTTTGTAACTTTGACTTTTTTACATGTGGAAGTACAAGCTACTCAAAAATTAATTTTAAAAGTTTTTACCAAGTTAAAAATCACTTAACAGCAACAGAACTTTAAGTTGATTACACAGTATCTGTTAGAGTAAGAAACAAAGTATGTGATATAAAACTGATTACAAGCATACACTCAAGAACATGTCAAGTCATCTAATAAAACAGCCAAATCAGAAGATGATTATAGATCGAGATGCTGGACACAGGGTATGAAGGAAAAAATTTTAAAGCACAGTACATTGATATCAGCACTGCAAGAAAAGAAAGCTGCAAGCTCTCCCCAACAGAACTGACTATTGAAACAAAGTATGAGGAAGTCCAAGCCTAAAAATGTCCAACAAAACAACAGGTCCTCTTATCTAAGAACAAGAAAGTAAAGACTTGGTTGACTAGCTCCTCCGGGAGAACCAAGGAAAGTAACAACCAAGGAGAGACCTCCTAGGGACAGATCAAACCTCAAAGACTGGCCTCACAAACTGTCCCTACCTGAATTTAATACAGTCAGATGGGAGAGCAATTTATTCCTCAGGGCACTGACAAAAACAACAGAGAAATTAGGTTAGTAATTAGTGGATTCTAATGAGTAGGTTATAATACCGAAACAAGCAGTCACCTTAGACAGATTAGGAAAAGAAAGTCATAGAGAGTGCTGTTAAAAGCACTGTCATTCCAGGCTGCTCACCCATGTGCCCAAGGCTGAGGTTTGATGGAAAAAAAGAAGGAAAGAGGGAGGAAGGAGGAAGGCAGGGAGGAATGGAAGAAAGGAGGTAGGAAGGACAGGAATTAGGGAAATTCGCAAATATGTCAAAATTAAACAATACACTTTTAAATAACCAATGGATCAAAGAGATAAAACAGAAAATAAGAAAACATCTTGAGATCAATTGGTACCTATAAATACCTGTATTAAAAAATAAACGTAAAAATCGGATGTGTTCAGGAGGCTGAGGCGGAATCGCTTGATCCCAGGAGTGTGGGGCCAGCCTGGGCAACAGAGTGAGACCCTCATCTTAAAAAAAGAAAAGATCTCAATTCAGTAATCTAATCTACTGCCTTAAAAAACTCCAAAAAGGACAGCAAACGAAAATTCCAAAAGAACGAAATGCATAATAAAGATGAGAGTGGAAAAAAATAATATAAAAATAGAGGTCTCACATATTTTGATTTCAAAACTTACTACAAAGACTAAGTAATAAAATGATGTGGTACTGACATAAGGACAGACATGTAGACCAATAGAATAGAACAGACCAGAAATAAACCCTCATGCTTATGTTTATGGCTGAATGATGTTTTGAGATGGGTATCAAATCCACTTGCTATAGCATGAATCCTGAATTTCCTCAAAGGCCCATGTATCAAAGGCTTGGTGTGCAACTTGGCATTACTGGAGGTGCTGGAAACTTTGAGAAGTGGGGACTAGTGGGATGTCCTCTGGTCACTAGAGGCATACCCTTAAGGGGTTAGTGAAACCCTAGCCCCTTCCTCTTCTTCTCTCTTTCACTTCTCTGCCAGGAAGTCAACAGTTTTGCTTGACTACCCATGTGCTCCCTACCATGATGTGCTGCTTCACTACAGGCCCAAAAACAATAGGGTCAACCCATCATATACTGAATACTCCAAACTTGTGAGCCAAAATAAACCTTTTCCTTTTATAAGTTAATTATTATCTCAGGAATTTGTTACAACAATGGAAAGCTAACACACCACTCAAAAGGAAAATAGCACTCTTCAACAAATGGGGTTAGGAAACTGGAAAGTCATATACAAAAGAATAAATTTGGATTCTTAATTTACACTACATACAAAAATTTACTCAAAATAGATTACAGATGTAAATATAACTATAAAACTTCTACAAGAAAACAGGGGGAAAGCTTCAGAACACTGGATTTGGCAATAACTTCTTAGATATGACACCAAATACACACGCAACTAAAGAAAAAATACACAAGTGAGTTTGACCACTCTAGGTACATTATATAAGTATAATTGTATAAGTACAAAAACATTCCATTATATGCATATACCATGTTGTGTTTACCTATTCATTTGTTTATGGACATTTGGGTGCTTCTCCCTTTTGGCTATTGTGACTAATTCTGCTGTAAACCTGTGTGCTAATTTGTGCTCAGATCCCTACTTTGATTCTTCAGGTATATATCCAGAAATAGAATTGCTGGATCACATGTTAATTCTATTTCTAATTTTAATTTTTTTCTTTTTCCACTTTTTATATTAGTGTACATTTGTCATACAGATTAGTGGGTTTTACTTTGGTAGATTTGTATACGCACATAACATACTTAAATCATTTCCCTTCCATTACCCTTTTGCCCCACTCTCCTCCCTATTTTCACATATCTTGCAAGGGGGGAGATTCAATGCATACTATTTTTAGTTTTTTGAGGAACCATTATGCTGTTTTCCATAATGGCAGTAGCAGTTTACATTCATACCACCCAAGGGCTCTTGGGTTCCAATTCCATCATCGCTAACACCAGTATGTGGTATTTCTAAGTTTTTAAAATAACCATCCTAATGGATATGATGTGGTATCTTATTGTAATTTTATAAGATGAAAAAAGTCCTGTGGATAAACAGTGGTGATAGTAGCATAACAATGTGAATATACTTAATAACACTGAATTGTATACTTAAAAATGGTTAAAATGATAAATGTAGAGATTAAAAATGGTAAAGACTGGGAGTAAAATACACTCACTTCAATACCTAGAATAGAGACACCTGGAAAACAACTTTGTGAAGAAAAAAAACCCAGCAGATCTCCAGAAATCAAGAAAGAGCTGATGTGAAAACTAGAAAGTAAAGAGAAAATAGCGAATATGAAAAATGACAAAGAGAAAGAAAAGAGCAAAGGAGGCTGGAATCTGAGCCTGGCTCCCAGGGAGGAGGACTTGTCTCTGCTAACACAAGGTAAGCCTGGAGAGGATAACAATCCCCAGGAGAAACAACAGAGCTGGCATGCAGTGCTAGCCCCAAGAGAAGTCCACAGTTATTGGAAAGTGCAAAAACAGTATGGGGCTTTACTCTGAAAGCAACTCCTTCCATATGATTGGCTAGAGTTGGAGAAGAAATCCAGGGCAGTGCCTGCCATATCTGAGTGACTGACAAGGAGTTATTCCGAGAAGGGGTTATTTGCTTAAAACTGAGCTAACAATAAATTAAAAAAAAAGACTGAGCTACTCTGGGAGTCTGAAGTCACAGAACACCTATACTTTAGGGTTTCTGAGGTCACTCTACCACAGGGACTGAGGGGGAGCTGGTCGCAAGACACAGTTATGGAGAGTGCATGGGCTAGATAAAGACCACTGAGAAGCTTATGCTCAGGCCAGGAAGGACATGGAAGTCCTGTCCTCTGTAGGGAGAAGCCAGGCCAGTCATGTGTCATTTACAGAAGGGCTTGGGTCTGATAGTGCTGGCATTAAGTTCAGTGGATTGCTTGACTAATTGCACTCTGCTGCCAGCATCAACCATGACGCTCAGTGGTCTGTTTGCTTTACCGGTCCGCCAGTGTGATCGCTTTGGCTTAGATTGCTGCCATTGCCCTTAAACTAGCTAGGGCAATGATGCTGAACCTTTTAGAGCTTTCAATGATAGACAACCTGCTGCAGCACATGTGCCACAGGTTCACCACTACTGCCCTACAGTATATGAACAGAGGGCCTTTTGGAATAGGGATAGGCACCTCGCAAAGCCATGTAGAGAGGCTAAAAAGCTATGTAGAGAATGCCATGACTTGGAGTACACAGAGGAAGATGGAAACTGGGAGCAGCTGGAGTGAATACAGCCCCAAGTGGGCACTATTGACCAACCACACTCAACAGGAAAGGCAGGGCAGAACTCAGTGCTCGCACACAAAAATGTGAGTGTGAAAACAAAACAAGGCTCTTAGTAGTGACTCACTCCTCTATACAGGGTAGATTCTAACACTATAGACCCCGAAAAAAAGCACTCATTCAAACAAACAAGGAATTTAAGGGATTCATTTCCCTTCCTCTCCAGTGGTTTCAGGAGTTTGAGGATTTTTTCTCTTTTTCATTTATTTTGTGTTATGGTTTGTGTCTAGATGTCCCCCCAAAGTTTCATGTGATAAGAGATAGCTGGATCTAGAGTGTGTGATTATTAAATTGATCCACTGATCAGTTTGGCATGGCTCTGCTGGGATCAAAAGGATGTGAGACTGAAATTGGGGGCGGGAGTGCGGACCGCCCTGGGGGCAGGTAGCCTAGATAAAGATATAGGAGGAGGCTAATTAGCTGCTTGTTTGCATTACTTATTTGCATACATTCCTTACATTTTCCTCACTTTACTTTGCGGCCGACTGCGAGTCCGCCACGCCAGTCCCGCCGCCTCGGACCCAGCGGACTATAGACTGAAACCTCTACAGACTGTGAGCTAATAAACCTTTCTTCCCCTAACTTTGGGTGTCGGGTATTCTGTCCCAACAACGAGAGAAAAATAACTAAAACATTTTGCTTGTTTTTTTTTTCTTTTCTTCTTTTTCTTATTTGTTCTTTTGCTATTTTTATCCAACCCTATTCATTTTCCTTTACTCCTTAACGAGATCTGTTACTTTTCTCTCCTCTTCATCTTCTTTTTCTTTATTTTTCAAATTTTACTTCTTTCATTTTTCCATTCCCCACCCCTTCAAAGTTTATTAGCATCAAGCTTTATTAATCCTTAAGATATCTAGTTGACTCTACGCTATTACTGTTGAATTCTTTCCTATTGTTAATGGTGGTACAGTGGCTCCATTTAGTACCATATTTACTGTATGTCAATATTTGGTTTGTCTTTGTATTTATATTATAATTACAGATCTTTTTTCTATTGTTAAGGGTGGTACAGTGGTAGCTTTCAATGGTTCGTATAGTATGTCAATATCATTTTGTCTTTGACTGTATTATTTTTGATTTTGTTGTTATTGACAGGGTGGTAGAGTTGTTGCTATTAGTTGGTTTTTACTATATGCCACTATTTGATTTGCCCATGAGTCATCAACCATACTGTGGCTCACCTAAAGAATTGGGTGTTGGGCCAATTACACTGTACCCTCTCCTCCCCAAATTAACAGAGATGGTTGATCCCTTAACAGAGGCAAAAGCCTGTAGTTAGCCATGCCTAAGGTGCATCACTACAAAGCAGAGACTAACTGTAGACACCTCCAAACTAGCAACAAAGAGTTTCTACTTTATCCAATGCTCAAACCTCAGCAAGTGCACACACACATCCCCACAAAGAGAAATATGAGAACACAAGGCAACAAAGTGCTCCCCCCAAAACTGAATTTCCCCAAAGCTGATCCATAGGGGTATCAATGGGAAGGAAATCAAAAGTCCAAACAACTGAATTATACAAAATGATAAAAGAGACAAAAAACTCCAGAGCAAAAGGGTTGATGCTAGTGACCATATACTCAGAAATACCTTAAAAACCAAAAGACAACATGAAAAATGGATCCATGCTAGACGATGCAAAGAAGACGAACCTAAGACCAATTGGCATTAATGAAATACCAGAAGATGGCACAAATGGCATAAAAACCAAAAATCATCACAGAAAACTTTCTGAATGTGGGAAAAGACTTTAACATACAGCTAAGCAAGCGATATAGAACCTCAATTAACCATGATCAGAAAAGAACTTCTCCACCATACCTCACAGTAAAAAGCCCAGAAGTCCAACACAAGGACAGAATCTTAAAAGCTGCTGTAGAAAAGCAAATAATCACTTATAAAAATGTAATCCACTTGAATTACAGCAGACTTCTCAACACAAACTTTAAAGGCCAGAAGAGCGCAGACAGAAGCCATTTCAAATCCTAAAAGAAAACAAGTTCCAATCCAGAGTAATATGTCCTATAAAACTATTTTTCAAAATTCATGGAGAAATACAATCTTTCCATGATAAATACCAGCCAATTAAACTCCTGGCAACCAAACCAGCTCTCCAAAAAATTCCCAATGATATCCTCCAAAGAGACAATGAAACCAACAATGTCAAAGGGTCTAAAGGAATAAATATTAGGAAGTTAAACCTAACAGTTAAACGGAATGGAAAAAAAAAAAAGGAATCAGCAACAGGAAGATAATACAATGACAGGAATAAGTCAATAATATTGAGTAACAATTCTCAATGTGAATGGTTTCAGTTCCCAGTGAAAATAAACAGATTGGCAGAATGGAACAAACAAACAAAAAATCTACCACCACCACCAAAAAAAGCCCTGCAACAATATGTTGTATATAAAAACATATTTAATCCAAAAAGAAATTTATAGACTGAAAAAAAGGCTAGAAAACAATATTTCATTCAATAGGAGCCTGAAAAAAGCAGGAGCAGCTGTCCTATTTTCAGACAAAGGATACTCCAATCTAAAACTGATCAGAAGAGGCAAAGAAGGTCTCTACATATTCCTCTTAAGGGAAAACACAACAGGAAGAGACAAGAATTATAAACACATATGCACCGAACACCAGTAGAACCAACTTCATAAACACTGCTCTACATAAAAGATCACCTAAACATCAAAACAATTATAGTGGGGGACGTCAATACCTCAAAATCACAAATAGTTCAACTGGACAAAAAAACAAAAACAAAAACAAAGAAATACCATAGTTGAACCATACTTTCAAACAAATGGACTCAATGGATATCTACAAACTGTTCTACACAACAACAGAATATACATTTTCAGCAGCACAAGAAGCTTTCTCCAAGACAGATGACATACTAGCCCATGAAGTATGCATAAATACATATGAAAGAATTGAAATTACCCTGTGTGTATTACCAGAGAATAGGGCAATAAAACTGGGAAAAGATTGAAAATAATGGAAAAGGAAAAAAAAGAAATTAGGCAAACATATGGAGACGAAACAATTCTCTCTTGAATAATCAATGGGTCATAGAAAGAAAAAGGGAAGAAATTAGGCAGTTCCCACAATCAGATGATAATACCAGTGCAACATACCAGAACCTATGGGGCAAAATGAAAGCAGTCCTAAGAGGGAAGATTGTAACTGTGAATGCCCACATTAAAAAAACTGAGCAAGCCCAAATACATAACCTAATAATGTACCTGAAGGTCATAAATAAAACAAGAACAATCAAAAGGTAGTATAAGGAAGGAAATTACAAAGATCAGAACAGAAACTAATGAAATTGTGACTAAAAAAAAGTACAAAGAATCAATGAATCAAAGACCTGGTTTTTAAAAAGCATAAAGAAAATAGACAAACTCTTAACCAATCTTATCCCAAAAGGGAAAGACCCCAACAATGCAATTTGAAATGAAAAGGTGAAATCACAATAGACACTGACCAAATCCAGAAGATTACTAGTAACTGTGTTGAAAACCTGTACTCCACTAAGTAGAGAATCCAGAAGAAAGGGTAGATTCCTAGACAAACATGAATAAGCAAAAACTGAACCAAGAAGATATAAAACCCTGAATAATCCAGTAATAAGCAATGAAAATGAAGTAGTAATAAAAAACCTGCACACTAAGAAAAGCCCAGGACCATATAAATCAGTGGTGGTGAACCTATGGCACACATGCTGCAGCAGGCTGTTTGTATCACTAAAAGCTCTAAAAGGTTTGCCATCACTGAAATAGATTCACTACTGAATTCTATAAGACTTTCAGAGAAGATCTAAGGCCAATAAGTCTCAAACTCTTTAATGGAATTCATAGGGAAGGAGTACTCTTGATGTCATTCCTTGAAGCTAGCACTACCCTGATTCCAAAACCAGAGACAGAGTCTATTAGAAAAGCAGACTACAGGCCAATCTCAATAATGAACACAGAAGCAAATATCCTCAATAAGATACTGGCAAAGAGAATGCAACAAATCAGAAAGACCATACATCATGACCAAGTAGGCTTCATCTCAGGATGCAAGGATGGTTCAATATATGTATTATATCACATAAATAGAATGACAAAAATCACATGCTCATCTCAATAGACGTAGAAAAGCCTTTGACAAAATCCAACATCCATTCATAAAAAAAATCATAAAGAAAATAGGTATAGAAGGACTTTGTATCAAGCTGATAAAAGCCATTCATAAGGAATCTTCTGCCAACATCATATTAAATGAGAAAAGGCTTTTCCTCTAAAATCAGGAACAAGGCAAGTATTTCCACTATTACCCTTCTGTTCAATATAGTACTTGAACTGTTAGCCAAAGCAAGCAGGCAAGAGAACTAAAACTGCCCTTATGAGCAGATGACATGATCCTTTAAATGGAAGACCCCAAAAAACTCCTGCAAGAGATTCCTAGAACTAATAAACAAATTCAACAAGGTAGCAGGATATAAAATCAACACAGAAAAAATTAATAGTGTTCCTGTACAACAATAATGAACCCACCAAGAAAAATCAGGAAAACAAGACCATTAATAATTACTTCAAGAAAAATTAATTACTGATACATATCAAAACACCAACACGGTTCCTCACAGAACTAGAGAAAAAAGTCCTAAAATTCATATGAAGCTAGAGTAGACAGATAATAGCAAAAGCAATCCTGGGCCACAAGAACAAAGCAACAACCATCACAATCCCAGACTTTAAATTATACTACAAAACTACGGTGATAAACACAGCATGGTATCAGGTGTGGTGGCACATGACTATAATCCCAGCACTCAGGAGGCTGAGACAGGAGGATTACCACGAGTTTGAGGCTAGCCTGGACTACATAGTGAGTTCAAGATCAGCCAGGACTATACAGTGAGACCTTGTCTTAAAAACAAAAACAAAAACAAAAACAAAAATACCCCAGCATGGTACTGGCAAAAAAACAGCTATGCGGATCAATGGAACCGAACAGAGGATTCAGAAACAACCCCAGATACATTCAACTGTCTGATATGTCACAAAGGGGGCAGAAATATATGTTAGAGGAAAGAAAGCCTCTTTAATAAATGGTGCTGAGAAAACTGGCTGCCTACATGCAGAAGGTTGAACCTAGACCCATATCTCTCACCATGTTTTAAACTAACATCAAAATGGATCAAAGACCTAAATATTAAAATAGAAAAAATCTACTGGAAGATACAATAGAGGAGCCTCTTGAAGACACAGGCATAGCGAGGACTTTCTGAAGAAGCCCAAGTACACAAGAAACATTGAAAATAATAACACTGCACAAATGACACTAAGAATCAACCAACAGGTCTATAACAAATTAAATAGCCTCTGCAGAGCAAAGTAAACAACCACTAGAGTGAAATAAGAACCTAGAGAATGGGAAAATAATTTTTGCCAGCTACTCCTCAGGCAGAGGGTTAATACCTAGACTGTATAACAAACTCAGGAAAATTAGACTCCCCAAAATAAAGTAAAAAAACGGGCAATTGAAATAAATAGACTCTTTTCAGAAGAAGTAGAAATGGATAATAAGTATGCAAAAACATGTTCAACATCTCTGGCCATTAGATAAATGTAAGTTAAAACAACACTGAGAAGTCCATGTTACTCCAGAAAGAAATAAAAAAACCAAGAAATGCTGGCAAGGTTGTAGGGGGAAATGAACCCTTCTACATTGTTGGTGGGAATGTAAACTTGTAAAACTACTATGGAAATCATTATGGAGAGTCCTCAAAAAACTGAAACCAGAAATTTCATTTGACCCAGCTATTCCCTTTCTAGGTATCTTCCCAAAGAAGTTAGAAACATTATATTACTGTGATATACGTATACCCATGTTTATACCAGCACAACTCATAATACCTAGATCTTGGAAGTGGCCTATATGTTCGCCAACAGAAGAATGAACAAAGAAAATGGGGTATTTATACACAATGGAGTACTATTCTAATGAAGGATAAATTTAAGTCAATTATAGAAAAATGGATGTACCTTGAAAACATAATGCTAAGTGAAATAAACACACGAGCTTAAATATTACATAGTTTTTCTTATATGAGAAACATACAGTATAATAATAAAGAGCAAAATAAAAGATAGGCAATAGGAAACAGAGATAGATCATTTGCAAATGGGAAGAAATGGAGGGTGGGAGGAGGGGAAATAAAAAGAATTAAGATGTGTTAAGTACATGTACCAATTCCCCATGATGAATGTAACCATTATGTACCATAATCAGGTACTAATAAAAATTTTGAAAACGTTTTCAGAAGATGGTAAATTTCATGTTATGTATTGTGCATATTTACTGCAATTAAAATTTTAAATAATTTTTTAAAAAGTAGAGAAAAATGAATTAAACCAAAAATTATTTAAAAAAAATATTAACAACTCTGACAAACATTTAGCTAGAATGTATAAACAAAAAAGGGAGAAGATTTGCATTACTAAAATCAGGTCCGAAAAGGGGAAATCACCACCAACCTTACAAAAACAGAAAGGATTGCAAAGTATCCTAATAAATTAGATAACACAGATGAAATGGATAAATTACACAAATCTTCCCACTCAAAAGCTCATGACCAGATGGCTTCACATACCAAATATTTGGCTATGTTTTTGTTTTCATGGTACTCAAGATCAAACCCAGGGCCATGCTGGCTTGGTGGCATGCACCTGTAATCCCAGCACTCAGGAGGCTGAGGCAGGAGGATTGCCATGAGTTTGGGGCCAGCCTGGGCTACACAATGAGTACAAGGCCAGCCTGAACTACATAGTGAGACCCTATCTCAAAAAAAACCAAACCAAACTAAAACAAAACTAAAACCCAGGGCCTCTGCACTGAGCTACATCTCCAGTTTTTTTAAAAACTTGATTTGAGACACAGTCTTGCTAAACTGCCCAGACTGGGCTCAAACTTTTGATCCTCCTACCTCAGCATCTATGCTAGAATTAGAGGCATGTGCCACCATATCCAGGTAGCACCAAATATTTAAAGAAGAATTAATGTTAATCCTTCAGCAAGTCTTCTGAAAGCACGAGAGGAAAGTACATTTCCTAACTTACTCTATGAAGCTAGTATGGACCTGTAACCGAAATCAGACAAAGACACTGCATGAAAAAAACCAATATGCCTTATGAATATATAGAAAACCCGCCACAAACTACTAACAAACAAAAATGTAGGAATAAGTAAAAGGAATTGATCTCCACGCCAAAGTAGGGTTCATTCTAGGAATGAACTTGAACATCAATTAATGTAACAAACCATATCAACAGAATAAAAAAAAGACCACATGACCACATTTGTAGATGTAGAAAAGGCATCACACAAAATCCAACACTTGTGAATAATACAGCAATTCAACAAAATATAAATAGAATGGAAGTTCCTCGATCTGATAAAAGGCATCCAAAGAAACCTTTACTATGTTGGTGATAAACTGAAATGCTTCCTCCTATGATCAAGATGCCATTCTGGCCACTTTTCTTCAACATTACGCCTAAAGTTCTAGACAATATAGTTAGGCATCAAGATTTGAAAGGAAGAAAACAATTCCTGTTTGTAGAAAACATAATTTCATATATAGACTATCCTAAGGAATCCAGTAAAAAACTATGTATCATAAACAAGTTCAACAGGTTTTAGGATGCAAAATCAATAGACAAATCAATTGCATTTCTATACAGTAGCAATGAACAATCAGAAACTGAAATTAAGAAAATAATTTCATTTATAATAGCATAAGAAAAATACTTAAAATAAGTTTAACAATTAAGTATGAAACTACAAAGCCCTGAAAACTTTAAATCATTGTTAAAAAAACAGAGGAGCCAAATAAATGGAAAGACATTGATCATCATGCATTGTAGGACTTCACATTGTTAAGATGGCAATACTACCCAATTTACAGACTAAAACATTAGCTATCAGAATTCTGCTGGGATTCTTTGTAGAAATTGACATGACAGTTATAAAATTCACATGGAATTGCAAGTTACTGAAACAAAGAATAAATCTTCATGACCTCAGGTTAAGCAGTGATTTCTTAGCTTTGATAACAAAAACATAAGAAAAAAATAAAAGAAAAAAATTAGAAATTAGACTTCAAAATGAAAAATGTTTGTGCTTCAAAAAGACATGAACAAAAAAGTGAAAAGAAAAATTCACAGAATAGTAGAAAACGTTTCCCAATCATATATTTAGATGAGGAATTTATATCTAGAACATAGACAAAACTTACAACTTAATAATAAAAAGCTAAACAATCCAATTAAAAATGAACAAAAGGTCTAAATAAAGATTTCTCAAAAGAAAATATACAAATAGCCGCTAAACACATGAAAAGATGCTGAATAATATCAACAGATATGGCAATTCATATCAATACCATAATGAAACATTACATTCTCTAGGATGGCTAAAATCAAAACTACAGATAATAAGTATTGGGAAAGATGTAGAAAAAATTGAACCCGCACACTATTGTCATCATTGCGTATTCTAAGATGTCTCCTTGACTATACTGTAAGCTCTACGAAGGCAACATCCATATGTGTCTTGTTCATTACAATGCCTGGTTCATTGCATGCATAAATTAAACATTTACTCAATAGATACCACCTCCACTCTGTACTTTTTTTTTTCATTTTGTTAGACTTAGTATTCTAGCCCGTTAAAGGATAAAGTCCTAAGAAGGTACCTACCCCACTGCCTACATATTATCAGTCCATTAAATCTGCAGTCTTCAGTTAAGACTCTTTAATTATAATATCATTTAGCTTAAATTTTCCATCTTGACTAGAAGGAATACAGGAGAGCATCCACTTCTATGATACCTTCCTGTACCTGGCACCTCCTCTATCCAAGTGGAACTGAACTAACCATTTCCTTATCTTTCTCATGACTCTTACTCTTCTCACTTTGCCACACTGTATTATAGAAATTCTTTTACAAATCAGACTCTGCTATAAGCCCCAGGTTCTCTTAGAAGACAGAGAGTCTAAGACAATGCCCAAAATTTAGTTGGTACTGAAAAGAAATAATGAACACATCTTGCAATACAGACACCCTAAAATTATGACATTTCCCATTTTTGCCATCATAATATTACTATACAAAAATCTAAAAATCCCTCAGATACTCTTACCTGTAACAAAAAAGCAGCAGCATAGCCCAATAGAGAAGGGTGATGGACTACATTTAAGCTGTTTTTATACTTTACTACTCCAGTTTTTTCTAGGATTTGGGGGTCAATATATATTCCTTTCTCAAAGGGTTTGGATGTCCACAGGCAACCAACCATAGTTGTCAAATAGTGATTAAACTGTTGACAAGTCTTGCTGCTGAGACTGAAGTCTGACCTTGCCTAATGAGAAAGAAATAAAATTGTCATTACTATCCATTCTCCTTTTTCTTCTGATTCTCAGTTTTTAAACAATGGTGATTTAACACAGGTTGCTTATCATTCATACCTTTTGTATTAACTCATTGTTCTTTGCAGCAATCAAATTTTTATGATACCTAATAGTAAGAAAAAATCAGAATGTTACTTTGGATGCAACACATTTGAAAAACAAAATAAACAAAAATGTACATTTTAAATGTAAATAAATGCAAATGCGCACATACACAAATTTCCAGTTGTTTAGTCAAGGATTTCATTCTTTCGTGGTATATTCTCCTCAAAGAATTAAAATAGTGGCTCAAAACTGAGTTGTACCTTTGTGTCCTTAACTATATATATAAATTGTAGCTCAAAAAATAAAATGAAAGAAATGCTTTGAATGTTTCACTATTAAAAAATTAATAGAGGGTCAAAAGCTGTCAGTTACTGATATAGAACACAGTTTATGTGAAAAAAAAAAGGTACAGCAGAAAAGATAAAGAGGAAATTTAGAAATGTTATTTTATTTTTGCCTGAAAACTGTTATCAAATTAGCTGTTAATATATTAACACTGGCATAGTTGTACAAGTTATGCCAAAAGGACCTACACTTATTGAGTGAAAAGTGTAATTTCAGTTCAAAAGTGAAAGACTTATAGGAGATCATAAACAACTTGTAGTTCATATAATTGGCAACAGATTTTATCTCCCAGAAAATTTTCTTTTTACCAGAGAAGCTATACACATTTAAACCAGTCATTAACCAACGACTAATTTTTCTTTAAGACACAGAAATAAGAATTAACAACCTGAGTGCAACAGTACCATTGCACAACAGATCTTTATAACTGCATGGGGGATTTACAGATAACATAGCTATCATAGTCCCACATTGGAAGATCACACCCCCAAAACAACCCTGTTTCCTATTTCTATAGACACTGGTAGAAAATGAATGGGAATTTTTACTGTGTTACAGTTGAAAGATGATGACAGAATTATGACGTACTAATTCATAAAATGGTAAAAAGGCTTGTACCTGTGCATAATGTAACAAAGTTGGTTCAAGATAGTGGTATCCAGGCTGAGGAGTGAAGAATAGAGGATCCCAGGAGGAAACAACACCACTAATGGAAGGTCATGATTTACATATATGTCACATACCTTTTGGGGAGAACGATAACATAAGTATATAGATTATTTTCCAGAAACTGACCAACTTCACCCAGAGTCATCAACATAAAATAAGCAATAATGTAACATTAACTTGCCTGAACAAGTCTACTTAAAATATACCACATCAAACATCAAGCTTACATAGAAAATTATTTCTAGAAGACCATTTATTAAAATCCTTTTTCTCTGGGAAGAAGTCTTACAATTGGGGGGGCAGGGTAGAGAAAGAGAACCTAACTTTCGGATAAAGGCCCACAAATACTTTAATTATTATATTGGTTAGCTGTCAATCTGAAAAACAAAGGAGAGCATGCTTCTAAGCAAATGCATAACACAAGACAACTAGATATTAGTGAAGAGGGGAAGCCAGGACAAGTGAGATAATAATAGGTACTTAATGGTAATAGTTCCATGCAGGTTGAATACTGTAAAATAGAAGAGGACTAGAATTATAAAGGTACTATGTACCAGGAGAAATAAGGCAGCTGAAAGGTAGGAGTAGAGATCTGGAGAAATAGAGGTATTTTTGGTTTTACAGGGTACAACGGATGAATAAAAAGTAATGTTAGAGACTTCTGTCTAGGACCAACACTGTTACAGGTCAATATATGGAACCTGTACCAAAAAAAATTGTTTTTGCACTTTGTTTTGTGAAAGTCAGTTATTCAGGGGAAAATACAATCATCGATTTCAAAATGTGAGGTTATTTAAACTACACTAATAAGATCCATAGCCTACCTTAAATGGTTGTATACGAAGTTTAAATAATAGGCCTATAAACAGCTACCACAAAAATATAAATGGGGAAAATGAAACATGTCCTACCTTCTCATAGAAATCCAAAGTAAAGTGCAGCAAGAAAGTACTGTTGCTTTCCAAGCGCATGGCAATAGTGGACAGCCAGCCCACATAGTGAATTAGTGTAGACACAGAGTCCATGGATCCACCCAAAGTTGTCTCACTGTGATAAGAAACCATAACATTTAGGTCCAGAACAACAAAAGTGCTCACAATTTCCAAGTTAAAGGTAGATTTATAATAAAAATTTGATAGGGATTTAAAAAACTTATCAGTGTCCCAATGTATAATGTATGTTTAAAGAAATTATAGTGATGGGTCTGGGGATTTAGCTCAGTGATTAGAGTGTTTGCCTCGCAAGCTCAAGGCCCTGAGTTCGATCCCCAGCACCAAAAAAAAAACCAAAAAAACAAAAAAACAAAAAAAAACAAAAACAAAAAAACCCCAAAAGCCCAAAAAACAAAAATAAAAACAAAAAAAAAACTATCTTAGCCCTCTAGGGAACAATTAACATCAATTCATGTAATGCTTACAGCAACCAGATTCTGAGGAAGTAAATGTGAAGGAAAAAGGATTAAGTAGATTGTAGACAGCAAATGCTAACAATATCTAGGGATCACACTAGTCAACATATTTCTGTCTACTAATTGATAAGTAGTAAACCTTGATACTTCTCAACAATGGAAATCCATAAGTGAAAGTCATGTAAAAAAACAAGTAGGAAATCACTTTTCATTAACATAACAAAGGAACACAAAAAATTCAGAATAAATTCAAATCCAGTTTAGCCTGAATTCCTCACCTAAAAATGTCGTTAAAAATATTTCCACTGGAATTCAATCCAATCCTAAAACTGAATTAGCAAAATTTTTGGCATCTCTCTTCTAGTAAAATCCAGATCTGGATATTTTATATTCTCCCCAACTCAATAAATTGAGTCTTTTTAAACAACACTGGGCATGACTAATTCCCCTTTCAATCAATCCACTGTTAAGCAGATTAGGAAAAGAAGCACAAATGTAAATTCATAGTTCTATCCTCCTATCTAGGTAGTCAATGATAGTTATGATGGGAAAAAGGAAAATATATGTATAGTTGCAGAGGTTAGGAGATAACTCTACCACAATCCACCACCATGATGGTTCAGTGCTAAAACAAGTAGGGAAGGAGGGAAGGATGTGGAGACAATTCAGATAGGCAGCATCCACATAGTCAGCTAGCTACAGTACTTCTAAAAATGACAGGGTTTTTTTTTTTTTTTTTTTTTTTTTTTGGTGCTGGGGATCAAACTCAGGACCTTACACTTGCTAGGCAAGGGCTTCATTACTGAGCTAAATCCTCAACCCCCAAATGATATAGTTTTTAACTATGATTTTTGGTAGCACTTGGCAAATGTGTCTGAAATAATCTGAAACAATGATGACTGCTCAAGCGGCATCCCCATCTCTCTCTTTTGGCAGTACTAGGATTGAACCTAGATCCTCACATATGCTAGGCAAGAACTCTACCATTTAGCTACACCCCCAGCCCCAGAACAGCTTCTTTTGAAGTGTTTCTCCACAGGAAACTATTGGCATTTTTGAAGAAGCAACCTACTCTTCGGGGCTGCCTTTTATTCCCTATCCAGTGCAGCACATTTAACATCCCTAGCTGCCACCTACTAAAAGATGGTAGTACCCTCTTCCCAGGCACTGCAACAAACAGAAATGTCCCTAGAGAACCACTGCTGAAAATGGTCCTCTACCTTTCTCTTTTTGTGATGTATAAGTACAATTTATTCCCTTTTTGACAGTTACATGTCATATAGTCCTGTGACAGAACTATAGTATTACATATACCCATATCTCCAAAAGGAATTGTTGGGAACTTAAGGGCTATATTACATAATGCTAAATATTATTATGGCAAGCAAAGTTATCTACATGCTTATTCATTTACTTGCTTTAAGAATTTCAGAAAGCGCTGTTCCTTTTTAGATGTTCTCCTTGAATTTATGACCATATCAAAGAAAGATTTCAGGATTTTTGGAAAGATAATATAGAAATTGTGAAGCATCTACTTCAGAGGTACCTGAGATACTGCAAGTTGGCTGAAGTTTACAGATGTGTAAACATACTATTCTTAACAGAATTTCTTTTTGTTTTTTCTTTTCTTTCTTTCTTGCCCCAGAATTACCTCCAGAGATTAACTCAGTGGCCCTAGGGCAGGGCCTCAGAGGGATTTTAAACTCTAACAAATCTATGATGATGCTGACACTACTGGTCCAAGGGCCACACGCTAAGAAGCACAGCTTTACAAGATGCTTTTCACTACCCACTAATACTCCATTTTCTTCTAAAAACTATCAGCTATGTTATGAATGTGGTGAATTAAACACAATTTTCTATACTACTCTCAAGAAGTTTCTATCCTCCACTTTTACCCTGCTAGCAGATCACTACAGGGATAAGAAGATAAGGAAAACTGGGCCTGGACTAGTCTTTTAACCAAGTTAATCACCAGCTATTTGCAACCAAAGCTAAGGAGAATTTGAAAATCGGTTAGATATTTGAAGATACTAAAACTGTCAAATTTTTAGATGTCAAAATGGTACCATTTTCTTTACAGTTTAGATGGTCTCTGAGTTTTGCTTAAAAATAATTCAGGAGGAAGGTAAAGAGTATAACAGATGAAAAAAATTTAACCATGAGACAATAACTGTTGAAACTTGATGATTCTACATGTGGAAAACAAAAATATTTAATTCATATTAACAGAAATGTGGGCTCTGTATTAACTCAAAAGTCAATTTATAAATAAATTAATGCATATAACCAAAATACACCAGAGAATCATAAAAACAGAGATATGTAATAAAATTGCCTCAGGGATTTTTGTAACCATCATCAAAATGAGCTTTATATACATTTTATAAATAAATGAGTTAAACTGAATGGAAGTCAGTTTTAAATTCTAACCTCAGCTCTCTAATATTCTGCTACATTAACTCTTCCCAAGTCACTTAGAGGCTAAAGGTCACTTTCTGATGTATATAATAAGAATTTGGAGAATTACACTTTCTCTCAGGATGTGAGAAAAAAGAATGAAAAGTAACAAAAAATCTTTCAGAAAAATACTACTAAGCATTTACATGAAACAATTAGTTCTGATGCTACACTATTTAACTCCATATGCAAACGTTTTTGTAGAGATTATTTCTAGTGGAAGACTGTAAAATAACTCACAAAGGACTGCTCGTCGTAGGTTTCATGTGGACGTCCATAGAAAGCCACAACAGCCAATTCTGTAGTAGCTCTTTTAGACTCTGAAGAACACTACACTGTGGGAGGCGTGGGGGACACAAAAAAAATCATTCATGAAATCATTCAGACCTAACTTTTTAGAACTAAGAGCTCAAAATGGGAAGGGACCATGGAGATGACCACATCCAATTCGGAACTCGATAGCTGCTGCTCCAAGAGGTTCAGTCTCCAGGAGACAGATGATGCAAGTACAAGTTTATTTTGCCATTTTTTCTATAAACATATCTCAACAGGACTGTCTCAACTTAGGCTAGAAACAGACTTTTCTCTAAACTACATTTATAATAAACACTATACCATCAAATAAAAACATCATCCTTATTGTACCTTCTCAGAGATCCTTC
>PVJO010025922.1:0-21959 GCA_004026905.1 Hystrix cristata
GGGCGGTAGCAGGTGGTGTGGCAGGACGCCTGGCCACACACGGGGCGCAGGCAGCAGGACCAGCAGCGGCGGCAGCAGCTGGAGTCGCAGCAGCTGGGCTGGCAGCAGCTGGGGCGGCAGCAGCTGGAGATGCAGCAGCTGGGCCTACAGCAGCTGGGCTGGCAACACACGGACTGGCAGCAGCTGGGCCTGCAGCAGCTGGACACACAGCAGCTGGGGCGGCAGCAGCTGGAGATGCAGCAGGAAGGTCTACAGCAGGTGGGCTGGCAGCAGCTGGGCTGGCAGCAGCTGGGCCGGCAGCAGCTGGGCCTGCAGCAGCTGGACACACAGCAGCTGGGGCGGCAGCAGGTGGTCCTGCAGCACGTGGTCTGGCAGCAGGTCGGGGGGCAGCAGCTGGGCTGGCAGCAGCTCTGCTCAGAGCAGACGGAGCCACAACAGGAGCTGACCATGGTGTCGGCGGCTGGAGGTTCTGGGTGGGTGTCCAGGAGAGTGCGGTTCTTGGGTTTGGAAGGCCCGTCGGTCCACATCCCCTTTTATATCCAGTTGAAAGCCCCTGTCACCATGTCATTATTTCCTTGTTATTATTTATCTTCCTGGAAAACTCAATCATTTAGTCACATAATAGTATCTTTCTAGTTAAATACTCCAAAAGAAAGCAAATAACACACTTCCTTTTCCTTGTGTGCTTCCAATCGAAGTGCTTGGCATATTTCTTCCTTCATGTCACTTTAAAAAGTGGCTCAGGCAGTGGTCTTTTATGAAGTACTTGTCCCATGACTGTCTGGCATTTTGTTTGCCTGTTTGTTAGTGTGTGTTTATCACCCCTGACAGGTGCGTTCATGCTGGGGAGTGGGCACATACGTAACACATCCGTGTCATTTTCCTCACTTTCTGCCCTCTCCGCTCCGCCTTCCTCTGACCCTTCCCCCATTTCCAAAGTCTCCCTTTTTGTTTCCTGCCATCTCTCCTGTCTTTTACTCTTTTGCTTACATATTAATTTTCTCATATGAGAGAAGCCGTGTGACATTGAACTTTCTGTGCCTGACATACTTCACTTAACATTATGGTCTGCAAATGGTTTAGTCCCTCCTCGTGGCTGAGGAGCTGGTCTGTACACACACGGGCCGTTATCTCGGCACTTGCTTCCAAGTGTGACATTCCCTCCCGCCTGTACATTACTCGTAAACATTAAGAGTGTGAGATCACAGGATGGTTTTCACAGTGCTAACGCTTGCGGTGGTGGTTGTCGTTTTGTTGTTGTTGTCCGGGGATGTTCTGGCCGGGGGAAGTGTTGGGCAGAAGACAGGAGGAAAAGAGTTGTCAGAGGGAAGAGTCCCCTCTGGGGTGAGGGCGCTGGTGACCTTAGGTGGGCCCCTCGGTGGTCAGGGAGCTGGTCTGACCGGGGCTAGTCCTAAGCTCGGTCAGATCTCAGTCCGGGGTCTCCGGCTGAAGTACTTGGCAATGACTCACTGCTTTGTGTAATAAAAACACATTTTCACCAAATGTTTTCCAGGACAGCCATTAAGAATAAGCAGTTTTGAGTTATCCTTTTATCATCAAAATTGCAAAGCTGAGCTGCCATTCACAGACAATGCTTTACATATAAACAATGCTTAGAATTACTGAGCCTTCAATAATACGCGTGCAAGACATTCTACCAGCTACTCTAGAGCTGCCTCCTTCTCACGGTGAGACACATGCATAGGAAACAAAGTATAGCAGAAAAATTCAAGAATTGCAATTACTTTAATTAAACCACCAAAATGAAAATACAGTGTGTAGGTAAATTCTTTGCACCCTTAGATGGTGTGTGTTTCATTTGTGAATTGCTCTCTATGTGTCAAGCATTGCAAAATTAGGTTTGTTTTGTTTTTATTCTTTAATGCAACCCTACGAAATAGTGGACATTCACCTCCTTATTTTAGGGATGCACAGAGAAATTAAAACCAACCCAAAAATGTGTCCAAGATGAAACAAAAAGCAAGCCTGCTACGTCTCTGAGGAGCCAGGGAGGGGTGAAGAATAAAGCTCGTGGCCCTTTGTGGAGGCTGCTTCCTCTCCACAGCCTGTGTCTTCTTTCTGGTCAGGTCTCCAACTGCTGCTTAGCGGGCAAGAGCCAGTTGGAGTGTTTCCTCCTCGATGACTTTTCCTGACGGACAACTCAGTCTACACCTCCCCGCCTTGGGCTTGCGCTGTGACGCACTGCAGGGCAGCATGCTCCCTGACTCCCGACCCTCCCAGGGCCAGTCCAGCTGTCATGAAGGCATACGTGTGACGTTTGTTTTTGTTACCACGGTGCTCAGCGAGGGGCAAGGACAGAGGACACCGGTGATAAATGCCTGGGAAGACATTTTGATGACGCAGGGAGGGCCTTGCACTCTCCTGTAAAAGTGTGTCTCTTTTAACTGCCAGAGAAAAGAAAGGAAGCATGCCAGACAAGTGGGTCACAGCTCAATTCGAGCAAAACTACACTTATTTCGGTGGTAAACAACACGTCACCTGATACGTGACGTATGAAAGCTGTAGACACTGATGCTCGGCATGTAGAATGAGACTTCTTTACAGATACCCATGAACACTATCTTTAACTCTCATGCTTACATTCAGAGAGGGATGAGAAAGAAAGAGGTGCACACCGAATGACAACTGGTTCTCCTTCACCGCCGGACTTCTGAGTTTTGCTCTTATTGACGGGACAGAAAACATTACCAGTTGGATACACACCAGCCACAGTATTTGCTGGACATCTGTTGTCTGAACTTGGATTTTACATAGTGTAGAGCCTGAGACACAGATTTGGGTGCAAACAGATGGATGCAAGGGAGAGCTCAGGAGGTACAAGCAACAAATTGGGGAAAGTGAGACAGGACAGGAAGAAAACCCCAAGGATGTTAGTGAAGGGGTTTCCACTGTGTGTCCACAGGACAGACCTGAGCCGGAAAGCATTTGGCTGCCATATTCATAGACTTTGAATAGCCTAGAGAATCGATGGAGTATTGGTGTTAACCAAGAGGTTGATAAAAATGAACTAAAATTCAGTATGTTTCTTATACACTAGCAATAATCCTCCCTAAATTTTGTGGGAAAAATATGCTTGTCATTCTTACAATACACATAAAATATGTAAATAGATCTGCCGAGCAATACACCTGGCCCGGGTGTCAGTCATCACCCCATCTCTGTGACAAGGCAGTGGAGAAAATCAAGCAGAAGGAGGAAAGACTTTTTCTTGCTCATGGTCTCAGAGGTGTCGGTCCGCGGCTGCTCGGCTCTGTTGTTTCTGGCAGATCACGGCCGAATAGGGCTGCTCACCTCATGGTGGTCAGGAAGCAGAAAGGCGGAGAGAGAGAAAGGACTGGGGACAAAGGGTACCCTTGAAAGGCCCCTACAGCGTCCACCGTCTCCCAGTTGACCGGTAAACTACGGATCCATCAGCGATTCATCCATCGACGAGCTCAGAGCCCTTGCAATCCGGTCATCGCCTGAAGAGCCCACTTCTGAACACGGCCGTGTGGGAGACCAAGCCTCCAACACATGAGCTCTGGGGCCGTGTCAGACGCAAACCGTAACAGCCTGGGTGGGGGAAGTCGCACCGTCTGCTGAGGGCAGCGAGTGACATTTGAATCTGTGTCAGGGTGAGAAATGCACGACTACAGCCAGGTCTGTGAGTGGATGTTTACGTGGGGACAAATGCATTCAGGAACGACACAGCTCGAGACAGTCGGCCTCCAGTGAGACTGGCAACAACTAAGGAAAGGAAACTTACCTTTGGTCACATGCTTTAGTGTTGCTTAGATTTTTAAAGATCTTGTGTTTGTGTATAAGTAATAATATAAAAATCCTCAGGGAAGAATAAATGTGATTTATATAAAATTCATAATTTTCTTTCTTTCTTTCTGTCTTTCTTTCTTTTGTTTTCCTTCCTTCCTTCCAGACAAGGTCTTACTGAGTTGATAAATTGTTTCAGCTGGACTCCTCCTGCCTCAGCTTTCCAGAGTTCTAGCATTACAAGTCTGTTCCACCACGCTCAGTTTATACTATTTCCATCATACTTTGAAAGATTAAACATAGACTTCAGTCAGTCATTCTAGCTCTCAAATTAGCTGCCATGAATTTAAAATTGATTTCGGGGACAGTTTGGGACCCCAAGGAATCGGACATTAGATGCAGATGAGCATGTAGGAGACTTATTCAGGTATGTTCTTGGGAGCGACCCTTACAGAAGGAAAGAGAAGCGAGGAGAATTGGACATGAGGAGAAGCACCCGGAAGTCAGCCTAAATAGAAGCCTCAGCTGACCTGCGGGAAATTTGGAAGATGGAGTGTCTTCTTAGGGACATCCTAGTGGAGAAGAGCAGTGTGGGCCTTTTCCGTTCTGTCCCAGAGTGGGAGCACAGCTCTGGACAACAGGCCTGGTATCCAGCAATCCTTCTGGGCTTTGCACCCGCCGCCTGCCCAAACTCGGCCCCTGTGTGGCAGGACCAGCACCCCGCTGGAGCTCTTTACCACACACGTGGTGGAAGGCTGACCGTGCCTGACTCCGAGGAGTGAATACATAGATTTTGCTAACCCATCCGCTGGATGCTTTGTTGGCCAAAAATATAGGAAGGAATATTTTAAAAGATCATGAATGTATTCAGTCTTTCCAACTCTCCCATTGTTATATTCATGGATACGCCATGACTTTAGACTCATTCTTTATTTCTGAAGGCTACAAGATGATTAGTTGATTTGCTCAAGATTAAAAAGACTTTCTAGAGAAAAGCTGGGCAGCGGTCAGTATCGCTAGACTTCTGCTGGAAGCTTGACTAATGTGCATGGTCTGCCCACAGGTGTAGCCAAAGCGCAGGTGCCCAAGACCCAAATGTAAAACCCTTATTTTAATAGAAAGACAGGAATCATATTCAGTTTTCAGTGCCAATAGAATGTAGTTTTATTTTGGTACAAGGAAATGAAAGGTATATGACAATTTTGCAAAAGACTGTAACAGAGATACTTTGTTGGTTTCCAGTGTCAGAGGAGTGCAAGTCTGTGGCCCTACAAACAACAGAGACAATCTTCAAATTCCTTAAACATGGCGAATGGGCGTCCAGAAGACGAGAGATCGGCGCGCCGCGGGAGCATCACAGTTCGTCAGTTTGTTAAACTGTCAGGAGAACTGTCTCCGTGAATCCATCCAGAAGAGGGGAAACTTCGACAGAAGTCAGCATGTGCACACAGAACTACTGGGAATTAGATTTGCTCAGGGACCCGAGAGATCAGCTCCCTCGAACAGCACACACTGAGCAGGGAGGTCTCCTTCGGTGGGGAGGAAGAGACAAGGCGACCTCACACTTAAAGGGAAGATTCAGCAGCAGGGGATGGCGCAGCACATGGGGCGGGGGCAGGTGGCGATGACGCAGGTGGGGCGGTAGCAGGTGGTGTGGCAGGACGCCTGGCCACACACGGGGCGCAGGCAGCAGGACCAGCAGCGGCGGCAGCAGCTGGACACACAGCAGCTGGGGCGGCAGCAGGTGGGGCGGCAGCAGCTGGAGACACAGCAGCTGGGCCTGCAGCAGCTGGGCTGGCAGCACACGGACTGGCAGCACTGGGGCCTGCAGCAGCTGGACACACAGCAGCTGGGGCGGCAGCAGGTGGTCCTGCAGCATGTGGTCTGGCAGCAGGTCGGGGGGCAGCAGCTGGGCTGGCAGCAGCTCTGCTCAGAGCAGACGGAGCCACAGCAGGAGCTGACCATGGTGTCGGCGGCTGGAGGTTCTGGGTGGGTGTCCAGGAGAGTGAGTGTTCCGGGTTTGACCTCTCCTTGCCCGCTCTTGCTTTTTATACCCTGGTGAGGGCTACTATGACCATGTGAAGAATTTTGTTTCGACTAAGATCAGTTGCTTCTACTTAATCGGCTAAGCACGTTTACCTGGTAAACATCTCTATGCACAGAAAAGACACCATTTCCATTTCCTTTTCCTGTTGTCCTATGAGCTCTTCAATCTGGTGACGCCAGCTGACTCAGCTTCATTGTTTTCTCATTTGTGCCACCCATTTCCGGAAGCGGACCCGTCACATCCCATTACATGACTTAGTTTCATTGGACTGAGTGGTCATTCTAGATTTATGTATTTACTTCCAGGGTAATGTGTTGAGAATAGATTTCATGATGACTAAACCTCTTGTGCCGTCAAATAGGTTAAAAGCAAGTCATGTGGAACACTGGTAGGAAATAGGGTGCAAGATCAATACTTGTGGTGAGGAGGAAATGGCCTGTGTGCTGTGAGCAGTACCGTAATTCTTTTGGATTTTCTCGATGGTCAGTGTGGTGTAAATGATCGCAACGAAGTTCATATTTACCCTGACTTATTGAAGCTACTCAATCTGAAGCTGTTATAACACAATTATTCATTACTTTTAAATAATAGAAGCATATCGGCATGATAGGTCCTTTTAAAACTTACCAAATGATTATTACCCTGTTTTTCAGAGATAGGGTATCGTAAGGGAACAGTTCTGACCTGCATTTTAGCAAGTCGGCACACCCAATGAGTAAGCATAACTACAGTGTTATTGAAAGTATATTTTTTTCACATTCTGATCTATTTTTGTCCACAATGTGTGTTACAGACACTGCGCTTGACATAAAAGAGAAATAAAGGGGTAAGCTTTCATCTCCATTCTAAAAACACACAGGACACAAACGCAGGGAAGAACTTGGCACTGTAGAAGATTATTCTATTAGTGAACAAAGTAGTGATTATTTATTCAACTCTGTGCCTTCCCCAGTGAAAGGTAAGATGATACTTAGTAGTTAACAATCTGTTGTGTCTCTTCTGTGTGTCAGGCCCTCCTGTTTCCTCTGTTATTGTTATCTTGTTTGCCCTTCACAACGGTTCTCTGAGATAAACTTTTCTTAATTTGTCCCCCACAAGATACCCAAGGTCCTCCAGAACACACTGCATCAATAGTGAGGGCGACTCTTTCCTAGCAAGTCCAAGGACGACGTGAAGAGTGGCACCGTTTCTCGTACCTAGAACATCCCATTCGCCCAGAACAGTGCTTTCTCCTCCGCCAGCTTAGCAAACTCTCATTCATACTTCAATATTCCAAATAGCTGATTTCCAATTTCTTCCTTGACATCAGTTACATTAAGATGAATCCTTCCCTTCCTTCCCTCCAAGATATTGCCTCTGCCCTGGGGTGTCACACTTTACCATAATTGCTGTATATCTCCTTTTTCCAAACCTTTCATAAAGCCTACAAGGCTATGGTTTTGTGAAAATGTCTTATTTAGAGTTATTAGTGTGGTTCTTAGCAAATGCCCGGAGTGAGGACTGGCCGGGTGAATGCGGGATTTACTGAGAATGGCCCTCACTCACTGGGTAGCTCGCTGCAGATGGACTATTTGGGTGGAGAAGGCGGGAAGGATCGTGCAGACGGCGTGCCCAGAGCTGAGTACGAGTTTGCTTTCCGCATTTGTTGTGACCAGTAACCTGTCTAGACAGTGCGTGTAGGGAAGTAGAGAAAGACAATATTCAACAGAGAGAATGAGGAGAATTTAGAGATACTCTTGAATTTATGTAAAGAAACTAGATATCCTCTTGTCACTCAGTGGGAAGAAAGATATGAGCAAAAATCCCGGACTTGCAAAAGAGTGTTTGGAAGGGGCTGAGAATGGGACAGCAAGCACGAGGGACATTCATCTGGCTGAGGGGTGGACTGTAGGGTGAGAGACGAATGCCATTCTAGAAGGGTGACGGTGACTCTACAGAGGGTGCCCTAGACATCTCAGTGAGGTTAACCAGTTACAAAAGGGACAATGTAGATAATGAGATTGCATCATTAAAGAGGGTTCTTAATTTAACATGCTTTGCAATTAAGCCCCTCCTGATAGTGGAAAGACAGTTACTTGTCATTCAAAAAATGCACGATAAGAAACCAGCCCAAAGTAAAATTACAAATGACTAATTGGAAACAAAAATCTCACGATTTATGTTACAAAGGATTAATACCATGTAAAAGACTTCTAAACATAGCTTAGAAAAAAATCCACTGCCTAATGACACAATGGAATGCAAGTATTCCTCTACCACAACGCAATGCCCAATTTCATATATAACAAGAGAAATGAAATTATAGGGGTTACTGAGACCATTTCTCACCTGTCAGAATGTTACTGCCACTCTCGGACAGCAAGGCAGCGTGGAAACAGGCGTATTCATACCTTTCTTGTGAGGGCTTGAATATAATGAACAGCATTGTTCTTTTGCCTAGATAATCCTGTTCTATAAAGTACCCCAGAGAGACTCAGGCAAAATATGAAGAAATAGTCCACATAATTATTCATAATAGTTCTATTTGTAAAAGCAAAACAAAGTTACAGCAATAAAACTGGACACGACCTGGTTGTCCTTCAATAGGAAGCTGATGAATAGACTATGGTACATTCCTATACCAGAGTACTATACTGCTGTTAAAAGGGATGCATATCTTGATATGCTACTAGAAAGTAATCTCCAGGCACAATGATAAAGCAGACGCAAAAAAACATGTGTAGTGAGGTGGGAGAAGACACCGAGGGGGCCTCTGTGTTGCCTCTGAGACCGAGGCTCCTGCATCATCTTTAAGGAAAGGGGCCATCCCGGACTCCAGCAAGGAAGGCCAAACCGTGTCATAAACCCGGAGGGTCCCAGGCAATTAGGAATGCGAGGTGCTCGGCTCACCATCCCCGCCGCTCCCAGCCCTCTCGGGTCTTGCTCTCCCCCAGGCAGGGCCGCGGCCGTGGGCGGCGGAATGCTCTTCGTGGGGGAAGGAGCGCTAGCCGAGCCCCGCCGCTCCTTTCCCGGGTCCTGGGCTTGGTGGCCGGCCTCCTCTGTCCGCGGGTTTCAGGAGAGGGGTCTGTGCCCCACCGACCCTCCAGTGTCACCCATGTCCCCGGATTGCTGCTTCATCACTTGGAGCTTTCCATGTGATTTTTCTAAATCACATTTCCTGCCTGAATCAGACACTCAATTCCATTGTCCTTATAGTTACTGTGAGGGGCTTTCACAGATACGTAATATCAAAAGAAAGACACTCCAAAGAACGTTGTCTACAATCTTGCGGAAATTTTTTTTCTGGTTTTTATTTGTGAATTTCTTCCATGTTATCTAAGAACGGAAGAGACCATTGGTGAAGGCTGGGCCGGGAGACACAGGTGGCCTGACCGGACTGCGACACTGCCAAAGCTCCGCCATCTGTCCTCCGGGCCTGCGTGAAATGCAACGGTCCAGGGCAAGTCAAAAACCCTAGAGAAGAACACGATCACACTGTGCGGCAAACTGGAGGTTTATTTCAGCATAAAGATAAAACACAGGAAGATGTGAAGACCAAGAATTACGAAAGAGAAACTTCGATGGAGAGAGAAACGATAAAAATCCATAAGGTGAAAATGTTGAAATCAGCCTGTGGATCCTTGAGCTTGGTGGCAGGGCACCCAGATGTTTAAGAAAAGGATGTGGAGAGAATCGACCAGGTCAGTACAACAGCTGGCGTGTCACAAGCTAATTCACACTTGGGTGGGAGGGAAAGAGCCACGTGGATGACTGGACCGAGGCCAGAATGTTCTTGCAAGACCCAACTCAGTGCAGCAGTATCTACCTCCTCCACGTGTCCTAATGTTCAGGGCAAGGTCTCTGTCAGTGGGGACAAGGAGAAGGAGGAGGCGGCCGGGACAGGGCTCAGCAGCAGGGGATGGCGCAGCCCGTGGGGTGGGGGCGCGTGGTGGGGCAGGACGCCTGGCCACACTCGGGTCGCAGGCAGCAGGACCAGCAGCGGCGGCAGCAGCTGGAGTCACTGCAGCTGGAACTGGCACAGGAGGGGCAGCAGCAGCTGGAGACGCAGCAGATGGGGCGGCAACAGTAAGAGTGAGTTTAGTGAATACGAAAGTTCCTTTGCTGCTTCCTCTTCTTTTATACTCCACTAGGACTGCTACGACCTTGTCCTGGACTATTTCCTAGTTCTTTCTGAAGGAAATATTAATCACTAAGTTAGGGCACTGTGTTTTTCTCTTAAAATACTTGAAGAAAAGTAAGATTTCCTTTTCCCCATGTATTAAGAGCACCCAGTCTGCTCTTTGCCACAGAATTGTCGCTCTTTCTCTGCTTGTCCACCGAGTCATCACAGCAGGCCGCGCCCCTCGGGTCAGCCGCCGTACGTGCCTGAGGTCTGGGCCTCCCTCCTCACGCTGTCTGCGCAGATGGGTGTCTTGATGCCCAGAGCTCCTTTGATGGCAGAAGAGACTCGTGATACATTAAGGAAACAGATACCAAAGCTCGTCTTCGGGAGTTAGCTCCTGTGGGCCGTGCGGGAGGCCGTTCTATCAGTGAGTCAGGATGCTCATTAGACTGCGGGGGCTCTAGACGACGTCACAGAGCGCGCCAGGCGTGACACCCTGTAGGCGATTTGATATTGTTAGAAAGCTCTCATTGTTTCAAACATAAAGAGACACTCGAAGTCCCCTTGAAGGGACTTTTGTTGGCTCAATGTGACACGGTTTGGGCAGCAGTAATGGATTTTAACCCATAAAATAAGTGTCCGTGAGTCTGTACTGAGATTAATTATTAGATAAATAAAAAAGGAGCACAGAAGGTTACCTCTGACAGAGGAATGTCAATTAATAAATGTAGAAGGACTAATAGAGTTAAAAATCATCATTTATATTCATCATAATAAAATAGGATGAAATAAATATCATCGATGAATGCTGTAACTGTTGTGTGAAAGTTTGATCAGAAACAGGACATTGCACACTTCAAAATATTTCCCGATCGATACTTTACTGACCTCAAAGGCACACGTACTAACTTTACTCAGAGGAAACGATAACGTGCTCTTCACTTTAGGGTCTAAGTTATTATCTTTAATAAAGGACAAACCAACATGTACCTCGTAGTCAAAAACTGAAATGACATATCACAAGGCAGTATTCTGGTCAAAATGTATGACCTGAGTCTAACTAGGAGGAAACATCAAATATAAACAGACTGAGGAATATTTCACATTATAACCAGCCTGTTCTCTTAAAAAGTACTACAGTCACCTAGTATTAAGACAGTCTGAGGAAGTATTTAAGATTTAAGAAAATAAAAAAGGCACAACATCTAAATGTGATGTAGGGATATGAATAAAAATTGCTCTATAGGACAGTATTGGCAACAGTTGGATACGGAATGTTTATTAGATAATAAATAATAGTTACATCAACATTTAGTTTAATTTGATATCCATATTATGGCTATGCAGTAAGAAGGCTTAGTTTTATGCTTTAAGTCTATCCATATTCAAGTAACATCTGTCCATACATGAATATAGATTGTACATCCTCCTTTGTTTCATTTCTCCCTTACCTCCATCCATCATTCATTCTCCAACCCATCTACTCAGCCACTCATCCATCACCCACCCAGCCATTCTTCTATTTATCCATCCATGCACCTACTTTTCTGTCTTCTAATCTATCCATCAAGAGGGAAATCAAGCATTGCAAAATTAAAAAAAAAAAACAAAAACAAATCTAGATGAAGGCTTCGTGGTGTGAAGAAATCTTTGCAATATTCTTCCAACTATTCTGTAACTTTGAACTTTTTTTCAAAACAAAAGTTTAAGATCTAGGGGCTGGGGATTTAGCTCAGTGATTAGAGTGCTTGCCTTGCAAGCACAAGGGCCTGAGTTCGATCCCCCGCACCACAAAAAAAAAAAAAAAGTTTAAGATCTAAAAAGAGATTGAGATTAAAAATATCTTTTTTGGGTGTCGGCATATTGAAAGGAATTAGTTTGGATCTTTGGGGAGAAGTATTAAAGTAAATAATAAATTTCACTTTTATAAGGGCTTCTGCTATAAGTACCCTTCTTTATTTTTTAATACACACATCTTCTTGGGTCCCTGAAAATAAAGACCTTCTGGCAGGGTGGCTGACTGAGTTGGTGAGGACAGATTACCTTCCCGCTACAAGCAAAGAGAAATGTTTCAAAAATATTTTGTTAAATATTTCAATTACATAGCTAGATTTGAAAAAGGAAAACACCCTTATTCTTCCAGAAGAAAAGTGGGACCCCAATCTGCAAACACTAATTGATGCCCCGTCCCCTGTGAAGGTGTGACATCTTGTTAGAGGGTCTCCAAGCTGGAGGCTGGTGGGTAAAATCCCTGAAAGTAAAGAAATTGCAGCTGAGACTCTCAGCAGACAATAGTCCAGGAAATGAGATCCCCGTGCAAGGTTTATATTCTTAAAGTAGTGTCTTGTGAATAAGGTGTAGACAAGGAAGCCTTGGTTTGCTTCCAGGAATTTTATAGGGCAGTCAGCCCTCTCAAGTACGTGTGAGCTGTACAAATATCTTCAAGCTTCCTAACTTATAAGATAAACGTAGTAAAGGAGCCTCCAGGTGAGAAACTAGCTGGTCCTAAACAGCACTTGCCCTCAGTATCATAAGAAACACAGGCAAAATATTAGAGCACACAGAAATACTGTAACTCTCACAAAAGAAAAACTCAAAGCAAAACGACAAAATCATTAGGCACAAGGAGAAATAAACCTCTAAGAAACCACGTAGAGGATGCCCACAGGGGACTTTCCACATGAAATAAATGCACACACCAATATATTGCAAAGTATACAAGAAATAGTCCATTGTGAGTAGCGCAGTAGATATAGGGAAGGGAGTCTCACCCCAAAGCACTGGAGATTCTGAAGCGGATTGCAAATACTTTGGTTTAAAAGACAAGCAAAAGTAGAAATCATAGAGATGAAACTGGATGTCGTGGAAATGACTGGTTTGGAAGAGGATGACTTAAAATTTCCTCCTGTTTTTATTACTTCTTAGTATCACTTTGCTTCAACATGTCATTTTCCTTCTGCTTGAAGAAAGAAAATAACTTCATTCACTATCCTTTTGTTTCTAATTGAGTGTATAATTCTCAACGGCTAATGTTTCCTTTCCGCATTTTGAAGACAGTTTTCATTGTCTTGTAGCTTCCATCAGTTTAGTTGGATCAGGCTTACTCTCCTTGCTGCAAAAGAATGGGCTGCTTTTTTCTCCTGCTTTTTTACTTCATTTATTGCCTTATCTATAAAAATGGCAAATATTTAAGATATACAGCATATTTTGATGTGTAAATATACTGTGAAATGATTGGGACACTTGGGCTAGCGTACAGACCCACCACCCCACAGTTACCTGTGTGCGTGTGTGTGTGTGTGTGTGTGTGTGTGTGTGTGTGCGCGCGTGCACCTAACAGCTACTCTCAGGAAATTTCTAGGGTACAGTACGGCATTGTTAATCAGTGTGGCTGTGACGTACATTAGGGCTCTAGAATGTATTCATTCTCCATGACTACAATTTGGTACGTGTCCTCTCCCCTTTCCCACCAGCTTCCTGCCCTGGAAATCACCATTCCACACTCTGCTTCTATGAATTCCACTTTTTTAAGCCCCACATATAAGTGAGATTGTGCAGTATTTTTCCTTTCTCCCGCTGGCTTATTTTTCTTGGCACGGTGTCCTTTAATCTCGTCCATGTTCTCATGAGCAGCAGGATTTTCTTTCTTTTTAAGTGTGAATAATATTCCATTTTACATATGTTCATCCATCAACAGATTCCCCACCTCGGCTAATATGAATAATGCTGCAGTGAACACAGAAGTGCAGGTATTGCTTCAAGATGCTGATTTTGTTTCTTTCAGATGTAGGCAGAGAGGTGGCATTGCTGGGGTTTATAGAGCAGTTCTCATTTTAATTGTTTGAAGAACTTCTCTGTTGTTTTCCATAATGGGTACATCAATTTATTGCTACCTTTGTGATTATTCTCTGTATCTTTGGTTTCAACAATTATCTATGATGTGCCTAGATGTTATTTTACTTTGTATTCACGTTGTTTGGGGTTCAAAGATGTTCTGGGATTTGGGACTCGAAGTCTTTCATCAATTTTGTCAAATTGACCCTCAACACCTCTTCGTGAATACTTTCTGTCGGGTTCTTTCTTCTCCCTTCCTGAGAGTCTAGTTGTTGTATATGTCAGACCTTTTCTGTGTTCTATTGTGCTTCATGCTCTTTTCTGTATTTTCTTTGCCTTTGTTCTCTCTGCATCTTGATGTGAATATTTTCTACTTCTAATTTGATCTTCCTCTCTTCTATTGTGTCTAATCTTCTGGTAAACCCACTTGTTGAATTCTTAATTTCAGTTTTGAGTTTTTCAGTTTTAGGATTTTTACTGGACACCTTTTTATGGATTCTACTTCATTAATGAAATTCACATTTTTTCTATTATCTTGAATGTATTAATCATAGTTATGGTAAACTCATTGCTAACCCTTATATAGGGGTCATCTTTAGCTCTATTTCTACTGTCTTTTCTTCTCCTAGTTTTTAATCATTGGTTCTTTTTCCTAGTATGCCTGGTAATTTTTAAATTAAATGCTAGATATTATATGTGAGAAACTATAGGGGCTTGAGATTATGTTATCTTTAATTTCCCTCTCATATCGTGGTCCCTTAAATTTTGCCTGTGTTGGTCAATTCTGTTTATGAACAACTGTTTTCTTAATCTTATTCAGTTATCAGAGTTATCCTTGCTGAGAAGTTTGATCTGATACCAACAACTTTGTCACAGATGGGTGTGGAATTCTGTTCTTCCATTTTTCAAGTAGTCACCTTCTCCTTCATCTGGATTCTGAACCTTGCACCATACTAGTGGTCCTAGTTGTCGTCTGACTTCTCTGGCTTTTCCTTTAGATTCTTCTGGGATTACTGCTCCTCCCTTTTCAACTTATAAGTGTTGGAGTATCTCACAGCCTGGTCAGGGAGGTCTTCTCTTCACACACGTTCCCAGTGGGGCAGGAAGCCACATACAATCCCACAGCATTAAAAACTATTTTATATGCTAAGAGCAACTTTAGGTTCAGATCTGCCAGGACTTCTGTACTGTGAGTGAAGTAGAGGAGTAATGTCACTACACTGTTGTTCGGGTAGCAGAATTTATGGAACTTGAGCACATTCCTGGTTCAATACTATTCATTAGATATTAACCCTGTGATTCTTAGAATATGCGCTTGGTGTAGGGCTTTCTGGATGTTTATCCTAGTATAAACGGATTGGAAATTTATTTTTACATTTTCTCCTAAAATGCGTTTATAGGAAAGTGGGACTATTCCAGATTTACTTGAGAGCCAAGCTAGACCACTCGTTGGTTTCTTATCAGTCCTGACATTCCTCACAGAATTTTTTTTTCAACAAAATGCTTCTCACTATGCAGTTAAGTACACATCTCAAAGAAGTCACTCAGAGAAAAAAATTAATATTCAAATATTGTATATTTTCTGATATCTCCTAACATCTCAGGAAGGCTGATTTTCCCAAAAGAGTATTAGTTTGTGTTGAAGGATAGAGATGAAGTTAGAGAAGTAGGAGTGTGATAAATTGAGTAAACGGGAGATGACTAAACCCTGAGTGCAGGTATTAGCTGCTTTTCTGCCACTGGGACAGAACACAGGATGCCTGCAACGTAAGAGAAGAGAGATTTATTTTGGTTCACAATGCAGATGGTTCAGTCCAGAAATACTCAGCTGGGTCCAAGTCAGCAACGGCACAGCGGAGGGGCTGGGGGAGAAGAGCTGCTCACCCCACAGCAGCCAGGCAGAAGAGACGAAGACGGCAGAGCCGGGGACGAGAGTACACTGTTCCCGGGCACGCTCCAGGGACTCGCCTCCAACCGGCCCCACTTCCCAGCAGCACATTCAGCCGTGACCCACCGTGGACAAGTCCGCTGAAGGGAACGGACCTGCCGTGACTGTATCACCTGCCAAAAGACCCACGTTTGAGCACCTTTGAATATGGGAATGGGGGTTAAATCTAATCCATAACTGAAGGATTCTCTGGCTTTCCAAGAATGGGAGAAAAGAGACAATGGCAGAACAAAGGAGAAGGAGGGAAGAGAGAGAAAAAGGGCAGAGGGAGGGCCGGAGCAAATGAACTTGTAAGGAAGGACGTGCTTTGAAAAATACTCAAGGAAGGTTTGCAGTGGGATATAGCCCAGCTTAAGCCAAGTCCTTCACACCCTCAAACTGTAAACAAAGTCTTTATTATTTTTCGGTGCTTTTGGAGATATCTGCATGTATATTATCATTTCTTTTCTTTTTTTTTTCTTTTCTTTCTTTTTGAGGTAGCTGTATGTTGGAATTGTCATGAAGATGAGAACTGTAATAAGAAGACTCAGTTCGTTGTATTTTGTACTTCACTTCCCAGTAACTGAGGACAATCACCACAAAGAAACAGAAACAAGAAAATTGTATTTCTATGGCAGGAAAGTAGAGTTTTATTTAGAAGTAACCAGCATAAGGCACAGAAACAGTACAGGAAAAGGAAGCACAAGATGGCAATAGGAGATGCTCAGAGCTCAGGCCGTGATCTTGCTTGCACAGGCCCTGTGAGAATTTCTACACTTGGAATGGGAAGACTTGGAAACTCCTAAAACTTTTTTTAACACCTAATATCATGCTTCGGGTCAAACAAATGGGAAAAGTCAACCAGGGGAGCCTGCCTCAGGCCAGGATGCAGCCACACATGTAGTGGGAACAGGCTCTCTGAAGTCGTCTTTCAGATGCCCAAGGGCCACTTCTGTGATGAGGGAGGTGCAGAGAAGAGGACAGGCCTGGGACAGGGCTCAGCAGCAGGGGATGGCGCAGCACAATGGGCGGGGGCAGGTGGCGATGACGCAGGTGGGGCGGTAGCAGGTGGTGTGGCAGGACGCCTGGCCACACACGGGGCGCAGGCAGCAGGACCAGCAGCGGCGGCAGCAGCTGGAGTCGCAGCAGCTGGAACTGCCGCAGGAGGGGCGGCAGCAGCTGGAGATGCAGCAGCTGGGGCGGCAGCATTGGGGCCTGCAGCAGCTGGGCTGGCAGCAGCTGGAGACACAGCAGCTGGGGCGGCAGCAGCTGGAGATGCAGCAGCTGGGGCGGCAGCATTGGGGCCTGCAGCAGCTGGGCTGGCAGCAGCTGGAGACACAGCAGCTGGGCTGGCAGCACACGGACTGGCAGCACTGGGGCCTGCAGCAGCTGGACACACAGCAGCTGGGGCGGCAGCAGGTGGTCCTGCAGCACGTGGTCTGGCAGCAGGTCGGGGGGCAGCAGCTGGGCTGGCAGCAGCCCTGCTCAGAGCAGACGGAGCCACAACAGGAGCTGACCATGGTGTCGGCGGCTGGAGGTTCTGGGTGGGTGTCCAGGAGAGTGCGGTTTGTGTTTGAAGTGTCCCTGCTGCACGTCCCCTTTTATACCCAGCTGAGGTGTTTCTATGTTTATGAAATGACTATTTCCTTGTTTTTGTTTGTACAACACAAATGCAATTAGCAAATTGTATTTTTCTAGTAAAAACTCCCAATGCGTAGAAAGTAATTATGACCCTTTTCTCCAGCTTCCTGGTTGTTCCCTCATGAATCACCTCGGAGGCCTCTTCCCCGCATTGGAGTGTCACACACCTTCGGTCTCTGAGTGTCACGTGATGTGGGAGGGTCCCCGCCTCTTGTCTGTTTCTCACATTGCTGTTACTTGGGGACGGCTCCTGATGGGGTGAGGCTCCCCGGTGGGTAAATACATATCTCAGCCAGAGGCCATGCCGATATGGAAAAGGAAGCAAGCTCCTCCCTTCAGATGTGAAAACTGAGGCAGCCCAATCCATGTGTGTATTCTGGGTGGTCATCAGGCCAACAAAATTCCTAGGACAGTCCGAATTGTGTTCCTTCTCACTGCTCTGGGGCACTTGAAAATGGTTAGCAGGGATTCAGGTTTTTAAGGACTGAAGAGTCACCTGGAATTGATCTGTGCCCATCTTCAGAATTACCCTCCAGACCGAGGTAGGATAATTCAGACAATAATTCTTTTTTTGTGTGGAGTGGGGGAGGCGCCAGGGAGTGAACTCCTTGTGCTTGCTAGGCAAGCACTCTACCACTGAGCTAAATCTCCGACCCTCAGACAATAATTCTTAACCTACCTGCTGCAATATCCCAACATGCAATCTTTATGCAGTATTGACATTCTATTAAAATATTTTCTTATATTCTGTGCTAAAAATCTAGCAGTTCTTGTAGTATCACTTAGGTCTAAATTTTGTAGCGACATTAAGGGGAATGTAAACGACGAATTCCTTACATCACATGCACTTACAGAGAAATGGCATCCAGAAAGAGTTTCTACATCAAAGCCTCGTGTGATTACGGTCCAAATTAAAGGCACAAAATTCTGCTTAAAGAAAGAAAGAAGGTGCCTCTGAGACATCCCCTTTGCCTGGGGAAGGGGTCGCTGTGGACTCTGCGTCCTCCTAGTCTCCTTTTCCTGGTGGTATGAGCACCTTTGGCCTTCAGCATCTTCCTTGCTCCACACAAAACAAACTTTGTCTTCTCTTGCACTTTGTTTATGCACAGACTCTATGATTTCACTCTCTCTTGGCCATGCGTGTATCCACTGGCTCCCTCTACAATGTAAACTCCACTTGTGCGGGAACATCCTTTATTCCTCTCTGCTGCTGAGGCCTGGAACAGAATGTGTTTTTGATAAAGAGGATATCTGCTTGATGAATGACGATTTTGTTGGGGCCTTCAAGGGACACACACTGAACCTTTGAGAATATGTATCATTCAAATACACCGAGAGAAAGGGGATTGCGAAGAAGGAGCACACAATTAGGACTGGGCACACTTCTGGCTTGCTGTGATGTAAACAGTGAGCTGGGAGGTCTCTTATGGGAAGTAATGAGAGACAAATGGAGATTAATGGAGCCGGGGAGAGATTGTAGGTGCCCTGGAATCCCGGAAGAAATGGTGGGGCACTATGAAAAGCCAGGAAGGTGAGGCAATGTGTATACGATAGATAATTTGCTTATTTTTGATCTGCTTCTAGAGATGCAAAACACTCTGGGATTTCTGGGGGTGGAGATTGTTTAAAAGCTTAAAGTGGGGCAGGGTTAGAGATGAGCTCTCAGTGTCGGGTGACAGCAGCGAACCTAATCAAAGCAGCTTGCTCGTTATAAAATAATACAATTCTGAGCTGGTAACAAGTGGCAGCATAATGGGGCACGTTAGTCATTTTTCCATCTCTGTAACAAAATACCAGAGAGAGTCAGCTTATGAGGAGTAAAGGTTCTTTTGGGCCCAGACCTTTGCAGTTCCCAGTCCAGGACCTTTTGTTTCTGTTGCTTTTGAGCCTGTGTCCAGGCAGCATTTATGGAGGAGGACAAGGCAGAGCAAAAACCACTCATCCCATGGCCTGGAAACTGGTGTCCCATGAAACTGAGGTCCCACAGTTTCTTTCCCAGGCCCCTAAGGACCTAAGAATTCTCCCCAGATCCCACTTCTCTAAGGTGCCAGCTCCTCCGGAAGATACACTCTGGGTACCAAGCCTTTCACACACAGGCCCTGGAGAACATTTCAGATCAAAATCACAGCAAAATGATTCTTTGTAAATGTTATTTTTAAATTTTTCAGTTTTAAAAATTATCCCAACAAGTGACACATTCCCATGAATCCTCCCAGTTCTTAGTAAAAGTCCTAAGAGGTATCTCAATGTGACTATGTGTTTCTATCCTACCTCCTGAAAGTAAATAATCTAAAACTTTTCAACAATGAGCAAATCAGAAAGGCTAAATTGTTCCCTGAAAAGAAGAACCTGGAAAAATAACAGCCACCTGGAAATAAGGAAGAAAAATTGGCATCAAAAGACGAGCATGGGCGCTTGGCACAGTGATGTTCTAAAAGCATCCATCTCCTCAGAGCCTGAACAACAGGGAGATGCAGGGGGCTGTGGGTTCCCCGCTTTTTTCCTTCTCCAGGCTCTGAGATCGCATGCTGAGCACTTTGCTGGATGCTGAACTATAACAGTGACACAGCTCACAATTGCTCAGTGCTGTGTGCCTATCAGCTCATTCACAGTCTCAACACCCCAGGCCAGAAATCCATTATAATTCCCTCCTTCTGGGGCGGGGCCTGAGGTGAGGCTTAGGGATGATTTGGGCCAGTAAATAGAGGAGCTGGGATTTGATCCCTGTCAGGCCAGGGTGGGGCCCATGTTCCTAATCAGCTGGTCCCTACCTTTCTGGAAAGTCAGATGGAAAAGAAAATTGTTTTTTTAACTCTCATGTTGTTTTAGATTTTATGGTTTTGGAGTTGTGTCAGAGTGTGAAAGACTTTTCCGTTGCAAATTTAAATAAATGTTGCCCCGTAACATCCATTAACTTGAAGATTTCATGCTTTCCTTGTTTAAATATTTAAAAATGTTAGGAATGAATAAAGATATAAAATGTAGGATCTCAATGTTTTAAAACCAGCTATGACCATAGCCCAACACCATTTATTAAACAATACCTCTTTCCTATTCCTCGCTGATTTGAAATGCCACCTTTACATACACTAAATTCCTTCATGGATTTCGTGTATCTCTGGACTCAATTTTCTGGACACCTATGCGAGTAGTTCTCTTACCACACAGATCTGGTGTTCCACCTCATTCTTGATCTTGTAAAAACTGGAAATTATAAGGCTCATATTCTGCAAACCTGAAAGGACCATATAAAGTCCCTATGCTTTGATTTAGCTCTAGCTAGTAATGCATCCCATTAAATCCAGTGCTTGTGTCTTGTAATTAGAAGCTGTCCAAGAAGAATATGAGAGAAGATGAAAGATTTGTAAATCCCAATGAACATAAAGCAGGTCTGTACTCTGTAGAACAACCTAGAGCGAGTGGAAAGGAGCATGCCTGAAAGTATCTGAAAACATTTCGGTGATATTTGGAGACTACCTTGCCAACCCCTGTCGAGGTGAAACCCGCGTTATGCCAACTTCTATTCGTTTTGTCTCTTGACATCCGGAGACACTTTTTAAATTTTCAAAATAAAATAAGCAACCCAGTAAACTTGTTCTTTGGAAATATAACACTATTAATATATAATATATGGAAATCTTGAGTTTAAAGCTGTTTTGAAACTTATACAGCCAATCCTGGAAGAAGACATGCAGTCAGGTGAAATTTGGATGACTTTGGGATGGTTAATTGATTATAAAAACAGCTATATGAATTTTCCTGCTGGTTTGTCGAAAAGAATGCTAGTCAAGCCCAGAGCGGCGTTTCGGTAACAATAAAGCCACATTACTGAGAATTTATCTTCTATGCTAGACCTGTGGTCAGTGCATTGCATGGATCAGGTGCTTAAATTTTAGAGAATGTGATGTATTCTCTCTGTTTCCCAGAAAGGAAACCTGATTCCTGAAGAGGTTAATGACTTTCCCATTTCCTCATGTCATGGGACAAAGGCCTGGTGCTTCCTCATTCCAACACTGGTGACATGACCCCTCTACAGTGGGACAAAGGGACAAAGGTAGGCCTGGGCATGAAGTCTCACACACACACACACACACACTCATCATTAACAGCAACTCAGGAGATTTCAGTATCACAGGAAATGATTGTTTATTGAGAATTAATGGAAGCAGTGTTCTATGAGATCATCGTAATTAGTATACCCTTAGAACAGAGACATTACTTGTCTAAAAATAGATGCATTTGGTGTGTGGCTTAAAAATATTTTAACAAAACTGTTTTCATCTGTTATTTCCCAGAGGAACTGAATGCAGCTCTGAAGGTCACATCAGCAGAGGATTTGGCAGGCGCGAGTCCATTTCCCCAGTCACTGGGTAAGCTACATGAAAAGGGGAGACGTCCACATTGTGACAGGGCTCAGCAGCAGGGGATGGCGCAGCACATGGGGCGGGGGCAGGTGGCGATGACGCAGGTGGGGCGGTAGCAGGTGGTGTGGCAGGACGCCTGGCCACACACGGGGCGCAGGCAGCAGGACCAGCAGCGGCGGCAGCAGCTGGAGTCGCAGCAGCTGGGCTGGCAGCAGCTGGGGCGGCAGCAGCTGGAGATGCAGCAGCTGGGCCTACAGCAGCTGGGCTGGCAACACA
>PVJO010025923.1:0-21941 GCA_004026905.1 Hystrix cristata
CTCTGATATGAGAAACCATAACTGTAAATAAGGACAAAGAGATGTAATAGATATTATATAAAAGGAGGATGGTGCACAGAGGAGAGGAATACTAGAAAGAAAGAAGGGGAAAAGCAGAAAGGCAACAGGGGAAAGAGAGGGGAAAGGGAAAATATGGAAAATGATGAATGAACCTGCTGTAAATAGGGAGGGAGGGAGGAGAGGGGAGGGGCGGGGGAGAGGGGGGAGAATCAAGATACATCATGTATAGGTACAGAATAATTGTAATGAATGTGACCATTGTATGTAGAATGTACCAATACATGTTCTTGGTTTAAAATTAAAAAAAAATATATAAACTTCTGTTCTGTAAAGACACTGCTATCAGAAGAGAGAAACCAGCCACAAACTATGATAAAATATTTGAAAAATGTATATCCAAAATATACATTTGATTCTTAATACTCAACACTAAGAAAGGAATCCAATTAAAAGCATAAAAATATCTCAAGAGATTCATCTCCAAAGAAAACATATAAATGTCAAACATTTATATGAACCTCAGTATGTGCAGGACCCACATTCACAGGTCCAACTTACTGTTGATTGAAAATATAGTTAGGCCTTTGGTGGTTGTGTCTACACTGAACACATACAGACTCGATTCTTCTTGTTATTATTTCCTAAACAATACAGTATAACAATTATTTACATAAAATTGGCAATATATTGAGTTTTATAAGTATTCTAGAAGTGATTTAAAGTATGTGGGAGGATGCGTGTAGACTATTTTACAAATTCTATTCCATTTTGTACAAGGAACTTGAGGATATATAAATTTTGATATCCACGGGAGGCTCTATAACAAACTCCCTGCATATTCCAAAGGATAACTGTGTATGAAAAGATGTTAAATACCATATATCACAGTGAAATTACAAATTAAAAACAATGGTGTACTACAATACTTCTATTTGAATGGATAAAATAAAAGACACAACACCACATGGTGGAGATGATATAAACTGAGTGAAAATTAATTTTATTACTAGCAAAAATGCATATAGTATAGTCAACTTAGAAGACAGTGTGCAATGCCTTAGAAAGTTTAACAGAATCTTACCATATGATCCAAAAATCATGCTGTTATAAATTCATTTAATCAGCTTGCTGCCCCAGCGTCCACTTTCAGGCCCATATAAGTAGGTTAAAACTCAGGTGTTGTAGTTAAAACTTCCCTTCCCCCATGTGGTTGGTTGTAATAAATCCATCTTATTCCTCATCTTACTGACCTACAACCCAACACACCATGCAGCTACTGATTATAATAAAACCTAGTGGTGAACATCAGAATCATGTAAATAAGTCTCCCCTTCATGTGTGTTTTCTTTAAACTAGTTAATCTACAACTACCTAAGGAAAGCCGAGGGAACAATGTCCATGGATTTAATAAAGGTGTAATCCCACAGCTCTCTCCCTCACTCCCACCCACTGCTTGAACTCCCTGCTCCTCCAGACTTCCAATAGGGCTCCTACTGGCACCCCTAACTCCTCTGTGACTGCCGAGTAGTAAATTTATTCAGTTTCACATGGTTCGGTTTTACTTTGTTGTGTTTCAGCTGACATACATACCTGAATTTAACCTCTTTTTTCCTGGTTAGGGCATTCTCTTGTGGAGTGACTATGTCGGCAAGAATAAACTGGACCCAATTCAAACAGGGGGTCTGACAGCATGAAAACAAGCCTCCCTGAGAAGGACACCTGGGTATGAGTTAGACATGTACTGTAGTTGTTAGGACACTCATGAGGGTAAACTCTCCTGTGAAAGGTATGCTGCAAACATCCACAACCAAATCATTTCTGGTGAGGGTAGAGCTAGCATTTATAGCTACTCTCAAAAAAGATCTTTATGGCACAGTAGTACTTCCTTATGTATACGTACCACATTTTTTTTATCCATTCATCTGTTGATGGACATATTGGTCACTTCCAAGATTTAGCTATTATGAATTGTGCTGCTATAAACATGGATATGCACATATCACTGTAATATCTTTAACTCTTTCAGGATGATAGCTAGAAGGGGAATAGCTGGGCCATACAGAATTTCTAGTTTCAGTTTTTTGAGGAATTTCCGTACTGGTTGTACTAGTTTGTAGGAAAATGGATGCACTTCTAGACCATAATAATAAGCAAAATAAATCGGACTCGCAAGCTTAAATATCACATGGTTTCTCTTACATGAGAAACCCAGAGTAAAAATGAAGAGCAAGATAAAAGATAGATAACAGGAAATTGGGAGACAGATTTTTCTCACAGGGAAGGAGACAAAGAGATGGGGGAGGGAAGGGAAAGGGGATTAAAAAGGAATTAATATGTGTTATGTACACATACCAACTTCCCACAAGGGATGTAAACATTATGTACTACACATGTACAAATAAACTAAGAAAAAGAGTGACCTCAAGACCAATTTAGAAAAAAAAAATAACAATAGAAATCATAACATGCCGCCTAATGTTTACCCAATGGGTTACAAACTCATGTCCACAGAGAAACCTTCATATTAATGTCTATAACAGCTTTATTCATAACTGTCAGAATTTGGAAATAACCAAGATACTCTTCCATAGGTGAATAGATAAACAAACTGTGCTAAAGCCACACACACGAACATTATTCTTTGATAAAAAGAAAATACAGAATCAGCTGAAAATATATGAAAAAACGTATGGAATAACTTTGGCTCTCTTAACAGGAGGGTACGATGGGATGAGAGACAAATGTCAGTAAAGGTGGAAAGGCTACCCCAGGCCTAGGAAGTAGCCTGGGTGAACTCCAATGACAGGAGCCTGCAGGGGTCCACATCCCAGTCTGTGTGTCCCCAGAGCCGGGCCACGTCTGGGGAACCAGAGCCCAGGATACATTTCGCCTAGAGGCCCCTGCCTCCCACCTAGAACTTGGTGATGGAGATGGGCCAGTAGAGTGGCCACGAATGAGTTTGTCCCTGTGGGAATCAGTAGGGTCTTTCCTGCCACAGAGCAACCTCAGCGAGGTTGTGTGTGTGGAGGGTGGTAGGCCAAGGCTTCCGGGGATATCTAAGAACAAGCTTGGGTCTGTTGGCACTGGGATTCTGGAGAGACCGAGGTGCTTCCCACGCTATGGAGCTCAGCTTCCTGAAACTAAAGTGTCTCTGTGGTCCAAAGGGTCCCTGGAACTAGTGGCTGAGCCATTGTGGAGGAGGCCCAGTCATGTAGGGGTCCATTTGTACAGCAGCACTGGCCCCAGGTGCTCCTGGGAGGCGCTCCAAGAGAGAATCTCTGCAGAGGCTACCACAAGGACCATTGATGGGAACCTACTTGCTTGAGGGCTTATTTGGGCAGTCACTGTGGGCATCACAAGTTGCATTGTGGGGAAAAGGGGAGGAGCTTCATGAAGGTCCCTCATCCCCTCACTTGAGTATTATGGAGTACACTTGGGCTTGAGTTAGGCTCTGAGGAGGAAAGGCAGAGCAGCCATAGAGGACCCAGACGGCGGCGCTAGTGGTGCAGCAGGCCGCCCATCTCCTGATTGCTGTGGTAGCTCAGGCAGCACAGTTGAGGAGGGTAGTCACAGCAACTTAGATAACGCAAGCGGCCCTGAAGGTCCTCATGACCAGGGTGCTCCAAGCATTCCTGACCAAGGTTACCCTGTCCGGAAAGGATTAGCTACTTCCCAGGGTGAGCAGGGGCCACACACACCCAATGGAAATGCAGCTATCCCCGATGTAGGGCCTGGAAGCTGACTTCTGGAGTTGTATCCTTTGCAAGAAGCCCCCTAGACTGGGCTGCTGAGGCAAAATGAGGAGGATAGTTCAGGCTTTGATGAGGAAGGTTAAGGATCATTTAGGAAAAGGACAGATAGATTCACAGGGAGCGATTAGGGACAGCAGGAGTGGGAATTCTGGCAGGATGAGAGACAGAGGGGAGGGTCGGTGCCTGAGAAAAGTGCAGGGTGTGGAAGAAGGCCTGAAGAATTGGGGAAGTGGCTTGGGGTATCCTGGACTGACAGGCTGGGGCCTTCTAAGACCTGGGTGAAGGTGGGCCTCTGACGTGTAAGGAGGCCTCAGGAAGCCAGCATAATCAGTAGTGCATGGTGCCTTAACCATTCCTTTGCCCTAGCTCTGCAACTGTGCTTTTCCGATCCCCACTGGAGGCTAGATGGCCCACAGGGCCTTCATCCCAGATGCCCAGCACCAACAAGACATGATTCAGAAGGAGTTCACAGTGAACGGCAGCTCCCTAGTTGTGTGAGTTTTAGAAGAATCTGTGGTCAGGGATGGTAGCAGGTGCTGGGAGGAAGTCTCTACCATAAGGGTGTTGTAATGGAGACACAGGGGTTAGGAGGGTTAAACGGCACAAGCAGGGAGCATAGTATCCTGGACTTACACGGAGTTCTCAGTTATAAGCTGATGCCCCCTCCCCTATCTTTTAGTAGATGGAGGACTGAAGATCCTGCTGTCTTCCGAACTACTGTCAACATCTTTCTTGACCAGCTTTTTCTGGTCATGAGGAACATTGGACACCTTGGGGCCCCAGTTCTGAGGAAACAAGGACAAGGAAAGACATCTGAGTCCTAATGAGTGATCCCCCATTAGACAAGGTGTGGGGAATCGATATTTTAGATAATTGCCACTTTATCATTGAAGTCTATAATTTTTTCCCTCTGTTAGGCCTTGATGTCTCGTGGTTTGCTTGTTTCCCTGTGCTAAGGGAGTGGGTGCTTAAAGGTTTGCTGCTGAAGAAAATAAAACTCAATTAGTTACACTTTTGTCTGACTTTACTTTCAGCTGTGGTACTTCCAGATTTTCTCATATTTGTCCTTGGGTTAGAGGGCTGGTTCTGGGATTAAGATATTTTAGTAGCATGAGGTAATTAACAATTTAGAAAATGGAACAAAAAGAAAATCATTTAAGTCCAGTCACTCAACACTAAAATTAATTTTTATTTTTATTTTATTGTTGTTTGTGGTGGAGTTATTGTGTTCAAGTCGCGCAGGAATGCCCAGCTGAACTAGGTTGGGGTAGTTCTGGGCGTAGATGATCCACCTGAGGACTGTTGCCGACACAACACGAAAGAGAACGGGAGCAGAAGACAGGAGACGGCTGTTTCCCAGAAGAAGCTCGGTTGTGGCTGGTTTCCCTAAAGTGAACTCAGCTGTTCTTGTCGAAGAATGAGCTTGGGGCCTTACTATCCTCCTGAATGGCTGCTGTTTGCTTCAGGGGAGCTCTGGTCTTCATCTACTCCTTGAGAATAGTACCCTGGCTCCAGTACAGATTTTTTCAGCCTTTTAGTGCAGACACGGATTTACATGGGATGTTGCAGTGGGCACCCAGCCCTTGATTGGATCTTTTGGGTCTCCAGCATTTGGCTTGTGTGTGTGAATGTTGTATCTTGTAATTGTCCTGTGTTAAGTCGGCTCTCTTGCATACCATTGACTCTTGAACCCACTGACTAATACATTGATAATATGTTTTGATACTGGGGATTGAACCCATGCCCTTGGCTTTTGCAGCGCTTATTTATTCTTTTATTTTATGATAGGGTTTTGCTAAGTTGCCCAGGCTGGGCTCAAATTTACAGTTCTCCTGCCTTAGCCCCCCAGAGTGCTAGGATTACAGGTGTGTGCCACCACATCCAGCTACTATCAATATTTTTGAATATGTCTTAGTTTCATAGTTTTATTTTATACACTAAAAGTGTAACAAAAACATATATTTTAAGTTTACCATTATTTTTTCCCTGATTTAAAAAAATTTAACATACTAGCTTTCCTATTTTCTAACAACTTGTCTAGAAAATGTTATCGACTGGAAGCATAAAAGTGTATTGCAGTGTAATTATTGAACATTTTAATTTCCCTCAGTGTAGGTAATAGTTCAATGAAATTTTTGTGTATGAGTCATGGCATGAATGCTTATTTCCTTAAAATAGATGCTAAGAGGTAGAATTACTGAGTTAAATATTTACTTCTAATTTTTTTTAAGGTTTTTGATCTGTAGTACAAAATTGTTCCCCATAATTGTGCACTTCCCACCAGAATTCTGGTTTGCCACGTCCTTGACACCACTGGGCTGGGCTCCTGCCAAAATTAATTTGTGTGGGAAGAAACTTAGTTTGTGTGGGAAGAGTAGCAATGCAGAAACAGCAGATTAGAAATTTTGCGGTTTACTGGCCTTTCAGATTACTGAAGAAAAGTACTAGGACAATTGGTTGTACTTAGGATGTAGTAGTTAACTTCCTCTAAATAGCTTGTATACTGTCAAAAGAATCTTACTAAACTTATTAATTCTAGGACTATTTTGTAGATTCCATCAAGTTTTCTATATAGATGATCATTATGTCTATAAGTAAAGATAGTTATTTCTTCTTTACCAATTTGAATGCCTTTTATTAATTGGCTTATTTACTCATGGGTTAAATTTTCCCATTCCTTTTGTCTCTGGTAGTTTTTTTTTTTCCTTTTATGGTTGGCTGTCAGGCCTTTGAGAGCATCTGGCCCCATTCCTTATTAATGATGAGCCTTTCCAACCTGGTGTGTAGGTAGGACAGCCACTAGTTCCTGTCCTGCTTGTGGGCTAGACAGAGCTACCTTATTATTCTCTGGGGTGTGTTGGGGGAGGGTTCCACTCCTTGGTCTCTGGCAGTTACCTCAACATGCTTTGTGCTCATCAGTGCTGTCTGCTAGATCCTCGAGCCAAGCCCTCTGCGACATGCAGGCTTCTGTCCCCCTGCAGCTTTCTTCTCTCCGCCCTACAGAAGCTAGCTGCCCAGAATCTCTAACCCATCTCTTACATACCAGTGTCTGCCGACAAATTCTCTCTCCAGCCAATTGCAAAGTTTACTTCATTTTTTCTCCCCATCTCCCAGGTTTCACTGCCCCTTGCAGCCTGATGGCTGGTTAGTTTGCACCCTGTGTCATATATTTTATTTTCTGTGAGGGATTCTTTCATGTGGCAGGCTATACTTCATCCTTGGTATCCCATATGCACACACAGTGTCTTTGTGAACTTAAAGAACTCTGATGTTGTGGGTTGGAAGAAGAGGGACAGTTCCCATGGTGCTGGGCTGATGGCGATGGTCTTGATGAAGAACACGAAGAGGATGAGAATAGTGCAAGGTAAAATTTAACAAACTGGTGGTTATAATTAGCAAGAAGAGGGAAGGCATGTTAAACCTGTGGTACAAGGTCAGGAGGATGGGGGAGTATTGCCGATGCTACCATGTGGGGGGGGTGTGGTCCTGTCACCTTTTCTCCTTGCAGAGCCCAAAGTAAGGCACTAAGGAAGGGGGCCCGGGTGTGCTGGGGGCATGTGTCACCAGTGACGTCCCCCACGACATCTGATTCAGGGCTCAGTACTGGGACCCAGGCTGAAGCCAGCCACTGCCTTTGTGAGAGGGCAGCTCAGGACTCAGAAGCAGCTTCCTCACAATTCTGCCACTCTCAGCTGTTGCTGACATGATTCTGATCTGCTCCAGCTTCTTGCACAACTTGTGCTGCCAACAAGAGGCTCTCTCTCTGGGGTACTGAGAAGGGTTCTTTGGATCTACACTCAAGAGGAGGGCCCAGTTTTTCCATGCAGAGCATCAACTCCCCAGTCAAGTTTTTCCCTCCCACATGCTTCAGCACGCCTGCTCCCCCAAACCCTGTTCACAACTCACAGTCCAAACTCTCATCTCTGAAAAACATTTTAAAAACTTATTTACCCAAATATCAATCAGAGTCTCTAAGGAATAATGGCATTTATTTGGGTAATGGAATAACATTGCAGTGGGAATACACATGCCCTAATAAACTGAGTGCATTTAATGAATTTTGAAGCAAGAGAAGTTTTTAAAGGCAAAAATGGGGAGGTTCACATCCGCTATTTTAGGACAATAGTCCTTGGCCACAAGGATTAGTAACATGGTGACACCTGTCCAAGGTTGAACAGACAGTTGCTGTGGAATGTTCTTGCAGAAGTTGCCTTTTTTGGGGGGAGGGGGGTTAATGTAAGGTTGTGGTCGCCTTTGTGCAAGGTTGTGACTCTGGGAAGAGACTTCGTGACAGTTAATATCAGGTAGTTGTGCAAGAGAACTTGTCCTTAGCATCTATCAGTTTCAGCTATTTTTTGTTAAGAGTTAGCATGAGACTTCATGTTTATTCTGATAATTTCACACTTTAAATGCATTTAGTCAACAGATTTCTTCATAATGAATCTGGACTTTGTGTGTTATGAAAACCATTACCCACTATTAACATAATAAATTTATTAAAAAATATTTACTAACAACATATGATGGTACTTTAAAACTTTCATCTACTAGAAATTTATTTTGGTGTAATGACCTTGGATCACCCCCTGAAAGACACTCGTGTTCTAACATCATTTATTGAGTAATTCATGTTTTAATCTCCATCCTGGTTGATCCTTGCACACTTGTTCTCTCTGTGAATTTAGGTCGGGTAATCCTTGTTGGTCTGAGGAATGACACGAAGCATAACTGTGAGAAAAGGAAAGTTGAGGAAGGGAGGGAGGGATGGAAGGAGGGAGAGAAGGAGAGAGGGAAGAAGAGAGGGTGAGAGAGGGGGAGGGGGGAGAGAAATAAAGGGGAATTTTCAGGGCAGTAAAACTATTCTTTTTGATATTGTAATAGTAGGTACATAATATTACACATTTGCCAAAACCTATGAAACTGTACCAAAGGAAAACCTTAAATTGAACTATTTACTTTAATAACAAGGAATCGTTATTCGTTCATCAATGGTAATGACTGTTAATGTAATATGCTAATGTTATAGTTTGTGTCTAGATGTCCCCCCAAAGCCTCCTGTGGTCATAGGTGGGGTGTTTTCAGAAGTGGCTGGATCTAGAATGTGTGTTTACTAAATCCATGATTGGTTTGGCATAGTTCTGCTGGGATCAAGGATGCAATGCTAGAATTAAGGGTGTTAGGATTAAGGGTGGGAGTGCTACCCACCCTAAGGGCAGATGGCCTGGATAAAATATAAGGGATGGAAGGAGGCTTGTCTATTCCCCTCCTTTGCTTACCCCCTTGCTTGCCTTGCTGCCTTCTGCCTGTCTGCCATGCCAGCCTGCCTTGGAGCCAGCTGATTGTGGACTGAAAGCTCTACAGACCGTGAGCTAAATGAACCTTTCCTCCTTTAACTTTGGGTGTCAGATATTTTCTCTCAGCAAGGAGAGAAAAGTAGCTAAGACAGCTAATAATAAGAGATAATGTGTATTAGGAAGCAGAGAGAAGAGGTATTTGGGAACTCTGTAATTTCATGCTCTATTTTTTTTATATAAACTTAAAATTTCTCCCAAAATAGGGCCTATTAAGTCTAAAAGACAGCAATAATAGTCTTCATTATCTATTCTACAAGACAATATCTAAATATCTTACAAGATAAAAGATCCTTCACAAACTGGTCAAAAACTCATTTTTTTGGTTCCTTCTGTCTCTGTGGCTCCCATACACACTTTAAATTCCAAACACATTGGGATGCCTGGTATTTTAGATATAAGTCATGTGAATTCACATCTCCATGTGTTTTCTAATTCTAATTTATTTGCCTGAAATATCTTCCCACCCCATCTTCTTGTTCAGTCCTTCAGAGCTATCTCTATGACTCTTTATGAAGCCTTCCTGGTGCTTCTCTTCCCCAGTCCCCATGCCAGTAAGAACTAACAATTCCTTCCTCTGGGATTCCACAGTTATTTTAGCTCGGCTGTCTTTTGATTGACATTGGGTTCGTGTGTGTGTGTGTGTGTGTGTGTGTGTGTGTGTGTGTGTGTGTGTTAGGTGTTTAGGCTCCTTCACAGAGACCAGGAAAAAGAGACAGAATCATTTGGGAGACGACATGGGACACTGACCAAAAGATCTGCATTTGAACCGTGACAGGTGTGTGATCTTGGGCCATTTTGCTTCTCTAAACTCCCTTTACCTTATATGTGAAGTGGAACTAATGCTGCTTTTAAAATAGGATTGCTTTGTAATGAAATAATGCATGCTCTAAAGCCTGGTCCATAATAGTTCCTGAAAACCATCATAGAGAGTTTGTGCATTATCCACGTTTTCTAAACAGCGTGGCTCACTGACTGACTACCTAACTTGAAAGAAGAGAAACTGGAGAAAATTTTTTCTCATCTTGATTGCCCATTTTGATTCTATGAGTGTGATAAGGAGGTACAATGGAAACAGTGTTCAGAGTATAGCACAATAACCAGGCATGAATTCACAATGACCAGAGTTTATGTCTACAGATTACTAACCTTATGATTCTGAAAAAGTTCTTTTACTTATTAGAGCTTCAATTTCTCTGTTTATAAAGTGGATCCTTACCTTGCAGGCTTACTAGATACCATAGTATTTTAAAGAACTGGAAATAATTTGGTACCTAATAGATATAAATATATGTTTGTTGAATGAATGAATGAATGGGTGAAGGGATGAATTTCAGGGGTCTAATAAAATACTATTCCATAGTACTCTAGTAACTGTCAATCAACCTTCACAGCTGGCTATAAGCATTAACAAAATCTCTCTTATAATATACTTAGCATATTTTAGGTAACTGGTGATGATTCTCTGGGATATATGAAAAAAGGAAAAAATTTCAAAAAACTTGGATGCAAAAATTTTTTTGCTAGGCATGGTGATGCATACCCACAACCCCGGCCCTCTAGGGGACTGATGAAGGACGCCTGCAAGGTGCAGCAGAGCCTAGATAATTTAGAGGCTTAAGTAGACCCTGTCTCACAAATAAACAGAATCCTGGGGATTAAGTTCGGTGTGAAGCTTCTGGATTCAATCTCGCTACTACTGAAAAAAAAAAAAAACTCTGCTATTTTCTACATTAGATTAAACAAATGCGTACAAATAATCTCTAAAGAAAGCCAGGTGTGGTGCTGCATGCCTGTAACCTCAGCACTCAGGGAGATTGAGGCAGGAGGACCATGAGTCCAAGCCCAGCTCGGGCAATTTATCAAGTTAGAGAGACCACTACTCAAATTACAAAAAGTGAAGAGGAGGCTGGGAACATGGATCAATGTAAAGGCCTTAGGTTCATTCCCTCGTACTGCAAAATGTTTTTTCTAAAGTACTTAACAAACCATTCAGCGCTTCAGGAAGAAAGTTAAGAAAAACAGCATCCAGAGAACAAAACAGTGTTTAATAGGAGGAGGGAAAGCTATAAGATTCCCGCTACCATCTTAGCTTGGACTTCTGCTCTGTGGGCCTCCAGCCCTCTTTGGGGCCTACAGTTCTGTTTCTTCCAGATGACTTTTACTTGTTAAAGGCAAAGTGCTAACTACAGCATTGCTCAGTGTTGGCTACTTAAGGTAATAAAAATATGTCACCTGTTTTATAAACTCTTTGGTTTTATTTCTGTTTTCTGATTTCCCCAAATAGACAACCTACACATTCAGACTGTTGCCGTATTTTTTTCCAGCTACCTTTCTGTTTTGCTGGATGTCTTTGACATCATGAGGTTGCTCTCTCTTCCACCCTTCTTACGCTAGCCCCACTTGTACAAAAAGCCCATTTTTACTGTGTGACTGACGACACATCATTTCACAGATAACAGTCTAACTTCTCAAGGAATCGGCCTGTTTAGTACTACATTTAAGCATCAGAGATATAAAAATCACACTGTATATTAAATAAATATTTTACGACGCTGGGCATAGTGTTGCACACCTGTAATCCCAGCACTCAGGAGGATGTAGCAGGAGGATTATCGTGAGTTTGAGGCCAGCTTGAACTCTATAGTGAGATACTGTCTCAAAAAAAGCAATAAATATGTTAGTAAGAGCTGTCTTCTCTCTATGGTTTGAACTCAGTGCCATAAAGAATTTTGCTACATGAAGAGAATATGAATAGTGATTATTTTGTCTCTTCAAATACACTATTAGTCAAAGTCACCCAGCAGAAGGCCGACTGTGAGTGTACACTCTGGCGATCAATCTGCTCAACCTCAGCTCTATTTATTGTATGATTTGGAGCAACTTACTTAATCTCTTTGAATTGAAATTTCCCTCTTCATTATTGAAATGAGGAGGCAGTTTTGTCAAGTGATTAAGAAGACAGATGTCAGTATTGAACAGACTTAGGTTTGGTTCCTTTGTCTGTGACTTGCTATGTGAAATTAAACTCATATCCCCTCTCAAAACTGTGAGGGTTAAATGCACTAATACACGTGGACTGCTTGCCAGAGCGCTTGTTACATGTAGCAAGCACTACATAAATCACAGCTCTTCTACCTATCTTTGTAGTGTCATTAAAGGAGAGAAATAAAGAAACTCTTGGCAATCTGTGAGTCCTCAATGTATTTTTAAATTTTAATTTCATTATTCTGTAGTTCCAGGCACAGAGCCTGGAACGTGGTGATTCTCTAATTAACCATTTGTTGATGGAATGCTTAATTGTTAGAGTGAAATAACTTACTGTTATTTGCAAGATTTATTTTCTTTTCGATCTTGTTGATAGATTGCTACTACATAGGCCATTACTGACAAAGCCGTGTCATAAGAACTTATTCAGCTTAACACCCGTGTCACCCTGAACAGCCCGAACACAGTCTCCACACTATGTCTGAAAGCCATGGAAACAACAAAGAACTCAAAACAAGGCACACATGCTCTTCTGCCATGAACAACAATACCCAAAACACTGTACAGATGGAAAAAGAAGACAGAGAAAAGCTGATGATTTCTGTCTCCCTGAAAAATAAAAATGTTTTCAATAATTGCTAAAACATCCTTGAGAGTACTCCTCACTGTACCAAGGTGATGGTATGCCTTCAATTCATACTAGTTGAAAGAATGCATTAATGCAGTTCCTCTTGTCTCCCACTGACTGTGATCTATTTTTCTTGGAAACTTTAGAGCATGTTAATTCTAGCTTTCTTGCAGTGCGCTTCCTTTGCCTCATAGTTATTTGTGTACACAATAGCAACTCATATTTGTGGAGCACCTGATTGCTAATTTGTAAAGATTTTTCCTACATAATGTCCTAATCTTCACCACAGTCCCTTCAGATAGGGCAAGTACCAAACTATTTATCCTTTACTGAATATGTAGCAATCTTCGGGCATTATGTTAAGCTTTTTAAAACTCATTATTGCAAATGAGCCTTGCAATATTTTTATAAGGTGTGTTTTCTCTATTACATTTTATAGATTAGTCACAAAATTGATAAACCACAGGATTGGAGTTTAGACCCAAAGGAGTCTAATTCCAAAGTCCATGATCTTAAACACCCTATCATTCTCAAATATTGGTGACTCCATTTTACAGATGAGGAAAATGAGGCAAGCAAGGAAGCTACTTTGACCTAAAGTCTAGAATGAGAATCAGTAGGATGCCATAAAAATCATGAGACTTTCATATCCTTGAAGAAAGACATGGTGGCTCATTCATTTGGATGCCACTCCTAGGCCTAATGCTTAACCTTGTATGTAGTGGTCACTTAATAAATAATTTGGGAAAGGAAGCATAAGAAATGACTGGTGAATAGAAAAAAGTTTTATAGTAGTCTGCTCCTAATTGACAAAAGGCTGAAAGAAAATGGGGATTTGAACTATGGGCTCATAGGATCGGAGCAGATACAGATGGAGCATTTATCATATATGAATACTGTACAACCCTGTTTATAGCAACATAATTTGTAATAGCTAAGTCTTGGAGACAACTCAAATGCCCAGCAACTAATGAATGGCTAAAGAAGAGGTGCTTTTCTTTATCCAGTGGAATACTACTCTGCCATTAAAAGGATAAACTTGAAACATTTATAGGTAAATGGATGCACCTCGAGAACATACTCTTAAGTGAAATAAATCAAACACACGTAAGTACAAATCAAATTGTTTCTCTGATATAAGAAACCATAAGTGTAAATAAGGACAAAAAGTTGTAATAGATATTGTAAAAGAGAAAGAAAATATTCAAATGGGAAGAGAACTAGGGAGGGAGGAGGGGGAAAGGAAGGAAGAGAAAGAGAAAAAAAGAGGTAAAAATGGAAAAATATAAATGAAGCTGTTGTAAATGAGGAGGGGAAGAGGAGTTAGGGAGGGGTGGGGAAGGGGGCATCACGACATATCATGTAAGGTACAAATTAACTATGATGAATCTGATCATTATGTATATCTGAAATGTACCAATACATGTTCTTGGTATTTAAAAAAAAATACCTGTACATTTGAGAGCTGAAAACTGAGGTTTAAAAGCTGAAGAAGTTGGTGTAGATGCATCATTCAGACAGGGAGGGAAGGAGGTGAGTGGCCAGACCTGGAACATACATGGAGCCAAGACAGTGAGAGAATCCGAGAAGATGAGACCCCGGGGCGGAGACGGAGGATTTGATAGTGAAGGCAGAAATGAGTCAGGTGCCTCAGGGAGAACCCTTAAGGCATCTAGCAGCAGTCTATTTTGTTATCCCCAGGTAAGCCTAAGATTATGAAATGAGTTTTCACAAAGGTAGGAAGTAATAGAAAAAGGTAAAATGACCCTCTGTGAAACACTTTTGAAAGCTGTAGGAAATTAATTTTTTTTCAGCTGTCGAAAGCTTTGGCTTATTGGTGCCAGCAATGGGAACGCTTGGGAAGGTTGCTAACGTGTTCTCATTCTGCTTAAATATAAGGTAGTTTCACTGGTCCTGATCAGAGGCTTGGCTGAGTTCATAGGTGTGTACTGAATTTGCTTGCCCTTTGGAGGCTTTTAGGCAGCTATTAGGAGGCAGAGTTCAGCTGAATGTGAAAACATTTTGTCTAACGATTAGAGCAATTCAAAGAGGAAATAATTTGCTTTGAGAAGACGTGTGTTTCCTGACATTGGAAAGTATTCAAGAAGATGCTGGAAAATGATTTTCTCTGACATTCTTATATGAAACAAGGAGCTAAACCTAAATTTAACCTTGAAATGTCTTTCTTTCAATCTTGTTATTCTGTGCTTCTGAGTGCTAGCAGTCAGCGGGGGAGGGGCGGACAATAGAAAACTCATTCTTTGCAGCTATCTAATGCCAGTACATGTTTAAAAAGTTGAATTATTCATTAAAACAGTCAACCCTTTGAAATCGCAGTGAGTTAGAGGGTAAACAATCATTTGTTCTTTGTATTGGAGAAAGCTTGGAATGCACATAGTTAGATGTCTTTTGTCCTTTGTCCTATTCATCTCTGCAGCTAGTTCAAAATCTGTCTCATTGGCTAAGGCATAGAACTAAGTGCCGAACAAGGAATCATCTGAGATCGGAAACCAATTCACTGCAAGACCTTGAACAAATTTCTTTTCCTGTCATGACTTCAATTTTCTCCACCTGGAAGGTGAAGAAATTATGTTCAATTAAATATAATTTCCTTTAATCATCTGAAATTCCATGAATTGGTCATTATTTTGTTTTTTGTTTTTTAGTGTGGTAAAAAGTAATATAAAATTTACCATCTTAACTAATAATAAGTGTATATTTGTTAGTGTTAATTATATTTACATTGTTGTGAAACAGATTTCCAGAACAATTTCATCTCACAAATAGGAAATTCTATACCCATTAAACAACAACTCTCCTTTCTGTCCTTTTTCTCTTTTCTCCAGCCTTTGGTAACCACCATTTTACTTTCTGTTCTAGGAGTCTAAATATTTTAGCTATCTCCTCTAAGTGAAATCATATAGTATAGGTGTCTTTTCGTTACTGGTTTATCTCATTTAGCAAACTGTTCTTAAGGTGCACCCATGTAGTAGCATGTGACAGGATTTCTTTCCTTTTCAAGACTGAAAATATTCCATTTAATGAATATAAATCACATTTTTTACACATTCATCTATCCATGGACATTTGAGTCACTTTCAGTTCTTGACAATTGTGAATAGTGCTGCGGTGAATATGGGTGTGCAAATATATCTTTATGAGCCTACTTTCAATACTTTAGGGCAGAAATGAGACTGATGAACCATATAGTAATTCTAGTTTTACACTTTGAGGAACCTCCATATTATTTTTTGTAATAGTTGCAACATTTGATAATACTACAAACTGTTCTTGAGGATTTTAACTTCTCAGCAACCTCAACAGTGCTTGTTCATTTCTGTTTGGTTTTGAGGTGATCTATAGTATGGCTTTGACTTGCCTCACTCTGATAATTAGTGATGCTGAGCTTCTTTCCATATGCGTATGCCACTTGCATATCATTACTGGAAAAAAATTCCTAAGCCTTTTGCCTATTTTTGAATTGGGTTATTTGATTATTTTTTGCTTTCGAGCTGTGTAGTCTTTACATATCTAGATATTAACCCATTAGCAGATATATGATTTGCAAAGATTTTCTCCCATTCCATAGGTTGCCTTTTCACCTTGTTACATGTATTCTTTAAGGAACATAAACTATGAAGTTTTATGTCATTTCATTTTTTATTTTTTGCTTTTTTTGTCTGTTTTTGGTGTCAGAGCCAGTATCATGAAGATTTTCTCTGATTTTTTTTCTAGGAGTTTTATAGTTGTAGGTTTATGCATAGCACTTTAACTCATTTTTAGTTAAGTTTTGTATATAATGCATCCTAGTTAATTTCCTCATCACTGACACAAAGTACCCAACACCCGCAACTCTAAGGGGGAAGGGTTTGTTTTGGGTCACAGTTTGTACAGGTTTCGGTCCATAGTCAGCTAGCTCCAAGGAAGAGCAGCAAGACAGAACAGCATGACAGAGGAGGCTTGCTCTTGGCATGGCAGTGAGAAGCAGAGATGGGGAGTTCAAGGGTCTGGGAAGAGATAGACCCAGGGCACACCCCCAGTAACCCACTTCTTCCAATCAGATCCCAGTTCCTAATAGCATATCAGCTATAAGCCCCCATAATCCAATCACCTTCCAAAAATCCCACTTATGAGTGCATGAGGCATTTAGGGACACTTCTTTTGAACCATTTTAGATATACATAATGATCATTTTAGATATACATAATGATCACATTCATCATAGTTAATTTGTACCTGTACATGATATATCTTGTTTTTTTCCCCTTTCCTACCTTTCTCTTCAACTCCTCTTCCCCTCCTTATTTACAACGGATATATTTACATTTTTCCATTTTTTCTTGTCTTTTTCTTTTCTTTTCCCATTTCTTCATTTCTTCATCCCCCCCCAGTTCTCCTTCCAATTTGAATATTTTCTTTTTTTTTCACAATATCTATTATACATTTTTGTCCTTATTTACATTTTTGGTTTCTCATAACACAGAAACAATACAATATTTACTTATGTGTGTCTGATTTATTTCACTTAAGAGTATGTTGTCTAAGTGCATCTATTTACCTAGAAATGTCTCAAGTTTATCCTTTTTATGGCAGAGTAGTACTCCATCATATAAAAAAACCCCACACCTTCTTTATTCATTCATCAATTGCTGGGCATTTAGGTTGTTCCCAAGACTTAGCTATTATAAACTGTGTAGCTGTAAACATTGGTGTGTATCTATTGTTGTGGTATGATGCTTTTAATCCTTCCAGGAAGATACCAAGAAGAGGAATAACTGGGTCAAATGAGGGACATTTTAGGTATAAGCCATAACGCGCTATAGAATAAGCATCTAAATTCATTTGGATATCTACTTTTCCCAATATCACTGGTTGAATTGACCTCCTTTTCTTCATTAAGTGATCTGGCACCCTTGTCAAAAACTGTATGACACTTTTGAATTCTCGCTACTCATTCAGAGTAGCTGTCTGTCATCCCTCTTTTCCTCCTTTCCCATCTTTGAATAAATCATCTACTTCGACTTTAAAAAAAACTCGTGTGACTATATATACAAACGTTTTTCTGGACTGTCAATTCTATAGCACTGATTCTGTCCTCATGTCAGGACCACACTGTTTTTTTAATTTACTTTTAATATTTGATACCTGTTCACAATTCATAATAATTGGAACCATCTTGATGAGTTAGTACATTTACATATTACATTTTAATCATTTTTACTCACGCTGCCCACTCCACCAACCCGTATAGATCCCCTTCCCATCTTCACAAAGTCTACCTCGCTTTTCCTACCATCTCTCATTTATATCGCTCTTTAAATTATTTATATTTTGGGATTCTAGCATAAGAGAATTTATGAAAATTTAGCCTTCTGTGTCTGATTTGTGGCCTTTTTATCTGCCCCAAGATCAGACCACCTTGGTTAAACTGGGGAGGGAGGATGCTCTGTAATTTGCCTGGCACCTGGTTCTTCGTTGTCTTCCACCAGAGATCTTTCACTCCTGCTACCTTCACTGAAGGGCAAAATCCACAGTGGCCTTCATGTTTTCCCTCCAGAAAATGTCTGCCCAGTGCATCACTGGAAGCTCTCTGACCCAGTGCAACTCTCCATTTTCCACCTGTGGTCATTTGTTTAGTCACTGCCTGGGGACCATCGCTCTCTGGCCTCTGAACTTGGCACAGCCACAGGGCTCCCTGCACTCTGTAGCTCCTGGTCGGGGATGCCAGGGGCTCCCCTGTGGGAGCCTGCAGGCAGACATGGGCAGCACTCCTGGTGTAAAGGGGAGGAATATGTTATTTAATTTTCCTGGCCGGTCAAGCCTCCCCGCTCCCTAAAGTCTTGCCACTCCCAGATGCTGTCTACTCACCTAGCCCTCAGGATCTCTGTCCTCTCAGTGATCGGGTTCACGTTTGTTTTGAAATTCCATAGTGCCCACTGCTGTCCTCACATACATCATTCTCTGGTTTTCGGTTTTCTGAGGCCCTGCTTTGTGAATGTGTCACTTGCAGTGACCCTTTTCTTCCTGGGGATGTTAGAGTAGTTGTGAGCCTGTTTCAACAGGCAGGCCACCACTGAGGTCTCAGCTTACTCCCTCAGATACCCGCGGGCTGGATCTGGGGCTCAGGGTGTTCCTGAACCAGGAGCACTCAGGCTTTCTCTTCCAAACCCTACTGCCATTGCATTTGGGTCCAGAGAGTTTTTCTTTTCATTTGCCCTTTCATTTCTGGCTTTCCCTAAAGCTCTTGCCTCAAAAAATCTGCTTTACCTTTTACACAGCAAAAGAAATCACCAATAGAGCAGGGTGAAAACCCATAGACTGGGAAAACATTTTTGCTAGCTATCCATCAGACAAAGGCCTAACATCTAGAATATACAAAGAACTCAAAAAAATTAAACCTCCCAAATTTAAAGACCCAATGCAAAAATGGGCAACTGAAATGAATGAACATTTCTCAGATGAAGAAATAAAAATGACAAATAAATATATGAAAAAATGTTCAACATCACTAGTCATTCGAGAGATGCAAATCAAAACAATGTTAAGATTCCATCTCATTCCAGAAAGAACAGGGTTTATGAGAAAAATCAACCAATAACAAATGCAGGTGGGGCTGTGGGGAAGAAGGAACCCTCCTCCACTGTTGGTGGGAATGTAGACTGGTCCAGGCACTGTGGAAATCAATACGGAGATTCCTCAAAAAACTAGAACTAGAGGTTCCATTTGATCCAGCTATTCCCCTACTGGGGATCGTTCCAGAAGAGTTAAAGTTGTCATGCCACAGGGATGTATGCACAACCATGTTCATAGCAACAAGATTTGTAATTGCTAAGTCTTGGAAACAACCTAAATGCCCAACAACCAATGAATGGCTAAAGAAAATGTGGTTTTTCTACACAATGGAGTATGACACTGCCATAAAAAAGGATAAACTAGAGTCATTTGTATGTAAATGGATGTTCCTTGAGAACATACTTTTAAGTGAAATAAATCATACACTCATGAGTACACATTGAATTGTTTTTCTGATATGAGAAACCATAACTGTAAAAAAGGACAAAGTGGTGTAATAGATATTATATAAAAGGAGAGGAGCACTAGAAAGAGGGAAGGGGGAAAAGCAGGAAGGGAAAAAAGGAAAGAGAGGGGAAAGGGAAATCATGGAAAATTGTAAATAAATCAATAAACCTGCTGTAAATAGGAATGGAGGGAACAGAGGGCAGGGGTGGGGAAGAGGAGGGAGAACCAAGATGCATCATGTACAGGTACAAAATAAATGTGATGAATGTGATCATTATATGTACAATGTACCAATACATGTTCTTCATTTAAAATAAAATTTAAAAAAAAGAAACCTGCTTTACTCCATTGCACGGTTGTGAGTTTACCTCCTGTCATGCCGACCTCTCTCCTCCCATGATGATCTCTACTTTTTCCATTTCTAATTGCATTGCTGAGCAACAGTCACCTTCATCCTACTCTAAACTCTTCAAGGGTTCATAAATATGCACTACATGTCACACGTTAATTAAGATCAGAGTGAATGGGATGAGCATGCATGTTGAGAGCCCCTGAGATAACATGGGCCCTGTCATTCATACCTTGAGATTCAAGGGGAGGCACCCAAGTGGATGTGTTTGTCCTTTAAATGCTGAAAGCCTGGTTTTGTCCATGTGCCGGTGCTGCTGCCAAGTGGCATGCCTTTTCTGTCTCCCTGGCACTGTCTTCTGTCTGTGCTATTTCTTTTATTGGCGTGGACTTGCCTCGAGTACAACTGTTGTTGAAGGGGAAGGGGAATTCAGAAAGTATATTTCCAGGTTCTTTATTCGCACAGGCAATGAACTGCCGGAGCGAATTTTAGGGCATTAAGGAAGTTTATTTAAGTAACAAGAAAGAGAGGCTGGTTTGGCCCAGTGGATAAAATAACCAGCCCATGCTACAGTTAGGAATCTGAAAAGGCCTGGGAGACTAGGGAGCAGGGGGCTAAGGGGCTTAAGGGGGCAAGAGGGCAAGCGCGCAAGGCAAAAAGGGAGAGAAGGGCGCCATTCACATGTACCTGGATTCTGTTCTCCTGAGAGTTTTTTGATCATATGAGAAGAGGGAGGATTGCAATTTTGCGCCCCAGGCTGACCTCAGGTCAAGATCATTCCCCCAAGGTCATGTTCATCCTCCCAGCCAGGTTAGGCCACACCCTCTTCCTACATTACAATTTCCCGTGATCTTCCATAAGTGTACGTTTTTCCACTTGCCATTTGATTTGTATGACTGCAATTCTTTACTGGGCATACGAATGAGCCTGAATTATATCAGCCGTTTCCATGGTTACAAAACTGCTAGTGAAATGGTTAATTTTGTATCAACCGAATTTCTTTTTCTCATGGATTTAAACAATAAATTCATGGACAAAAGAAGGCATTTCAGAGAGTGTTTATTAAAAATAACAAGAATAAAGGCTCTTGATGGATACCCAAGAGAGGATTCTGACTAGAAGTCTAACTGTTGCGGGAGAGGAGATCGATGCCAAAGAAACAAAGGCACCACAGGGTCAAAGAAAAACAGCTTTTAAAGTCAACACTGACCCAGGGGACTCGTGTCCAAACCCTGAGCAAAAACTGAACAAAGAGAGCAGAATGTATTTGTGAAACCCCGCCCCATTAAGGTTTTTAGGGCACAAACTAAATCCATGGATTAGATACACAACTTTTCACCTTATTTGAATACAGACATTAGTGGATCACATTGGTTGCAACAATTTTCACCTACTTTGCCTAAGAATGTAGCTACCTCACTTTTCAGGGATGGATGCCTGCTGTGTCCATTTGGTTAATCCTGCTGTTTATCTTTACCTTTTTTACAAGCCAGGGCTCAAAGGTCAGCCTTAGCAGAGCTCTTTCTGGTTGCCATGGAAACATGGAGCCTGCCAGTCTGCAGTTGTCTGTGGCTTCCCGAATTTATGGCAGAGAGGTTCTGCCACATAACTTTCTTTCTTTGCCTTGGCCTGACACAGGTAAGCAGAGTGCTGGAACTTGTTTTAAACAGACAGCTTTGTGGGTTTAGGGTTTAAAGGAAATTAGTTATTTAGCTGGTTTGCAGGAAACTGAGTTCAAAGGAAACTTGTTACTCCACATTTCTAAACTGTCCCAAGTGCAGCCCTGAGGTTAGAGAGGAGCTGTCAACTAATTTAACATCCTTTTTTTTTTT